>JAJOOR010005352.1:0-19738 GCA_036250505.1 Solanum acaule | reverse complement strand
AAAGCGAATAGAGAAGTACATTATGAGAAGTTACAGGAAACAACTTCTACATTTATGCACCAGAATTTTTTTATTTACCAGACCTGAATTTATGCAGAAGTAAGCCCACCCACCCAAGTTAGCACACTGGGAAAGTATTATCAAAATTCTTTACTATACAAGTCACCATTTCCTCTTTCAATGTTCTTGCATCGATTAATTGTTTCTCTTTTTAGAATGGGTATTTTATTATTAAGAATTAAGGTATACGGTCAAAAGTATTTACATGTCAAAATATACTTGCTGATTTTTCTTGTGAAACAAAGTATTTTCTTACAATCTAGATTTTTTTATGAGCAAATAATTATACAATCATTATTTATGTCTCACCAACATACCAATTGAACTATTTAATTAACTAATGCAAGCTTTTATCCTTGCAACAGATGATCAAGAATTTGAAGTCGCGAAGGATTTTCAAGTTTGGAGTGAGTTGAAAAACAATTGAAAAAGTTAGCAGATGAACCAAGTTGGAGTGCAAGAATTTTGTTAAACCTACAATACTTATTATCTAGGCTATTTGCTTAAAAATACTAATTACGATCTCTACATATATATTCTAGACTCTTAGTTTTCTTTTTGTAGGATTTTTAAAACCTCTTTGTTTTATGTAATTAACTACACGTACCATGTTTATATATATTAATTATCAACCATTTATACATATTATTAACTCTATTTTATAAATTATGAAATTTTGTACTATTACATATGAAATAATATTTTTAATTATCACTCACAAGGGACAAAACGTAACTAATTTTCATTTAATATTTTTTTTAAATATCAATAAAAATTAACGAAAGGATTCCGGTCTCTAAAAGATCCTGTAATTCTAAAGTTATCTACGACCAAAATAAAAATTAACGAAGGGAAAATGTTATCGCAAAAAGAGATCTAACGACCAATTTTTATGCCGTCACTAAAGATTTCTTAATGACCGGACTAGAATTTGGTCGTCTACTTTTAACGTCGGAGCTACTAACGATGGGAGACGACCAATATCTTTTCGGTCGGAAGTGACTAATAACGACTGGATTTACACTTTTAGCGACTTAATTTTCTTTCGTTAAAGACCCATTTTCTTCTAGTGGGTTTTGAGTTTTGGATTTATGGTTTAGGGTTTAGGGTTTAGTGTTTAGATTTTGGTTTTAGGGTTATGGTTTATTGCTTAGGGTTTACGGTTTATTATTTAGGGTGTAGGGTTTAGGGTTTGGGGTTAAGGGTTCAGGGTTCAGGGTTTATGGCTAAGGGCATAGAGTTTAGGGTTAAGTGTATAGGGTTTAGGCTTTAGGGCTTAGGGTTTTTTGGTTTGGAATTTAGAGTTTAGGGTTTAGTATTTAGGGCTTAGAGTTTAGGATTTAGGTTTTAGGGTTTTGGGTTTAGAGTATAGGATTTAGGGTTTAGGTTTTAGAGTTTAGATTTTAGGGTTTAGGGTTTAGCATTTAGATTTTAGGGTTTAGGGTTTAGAGTTTAGTGTTTAGGGTTTGAGGTTTCAAACTTTAATTTATGGTTTAGGGTTTTAGGTTTAAGGTTTAGGGTTTAGAGTTTGGATTTAAGTGTTAGGGTTTACGGTTTAGGGTTTATGGCTTAGGGTTTAGGGTTTAGGGTTTAGGATTTAGGGTTTAGGGTTTAGAGTTTTGGATTTAGGGTTTAGGGTTTAGAGGTTAGAGTTTGGATTTAGGGTTTTGGGTTTAGGCTTTAGGGTTTAGCATTTAGGGTTTAGAGTTTAGGATTTAGGATTTAGGGTTTAGGGTTTAGGGTTTTGGGTTTTGGATTTAGGGTTTAGTGTTTTGAGTTTAGGATATAGGGTTTAGGGTTTACAGTACAGATTTAAGGTTTTGAGTTTACGATTTTGGGTTTAGGGTTATGGGTTTAGGGTTTAGGGGTTAGAGTTTTGATTTAGGGTTTAGGGTTTAGGTTTCGGATTAGGTTTTACTGATTAGGATTTAGGGTTTAGAGCTTACACTTTAGGGTTAAGGTTTAGGGTTTTGAGTTTAGAAGTTAGGGTTTATGGTTTTGGGTTTACAATTTTGGCTTTAGGGTTTAGGGTTATTTGTTTACAATTTTGGGTTCAAGGTTTAGGGTTTTGAGTTTACAATTTTTGGTTTAGGGTTTAGGTTTTTGGGTTTAGGGTTTAGGGTTTAGGTTTTTGGGTTTAGAGTTTAGGGTTTAGGGTTTGGGTTTAAGGTTTAGAGTTTGGATTTAGGATTTAGGGTTTAGGGTTTAGGGTTTAGGGTTTAGAATTTAGGGTTTAGGGTTTAGAGTTTAGGATTTAGGGTTTAGGGTTTAGGGTTTAGAGTTTAGGTTTAGGGTTTAGGGTTTAGGGTTTAGAGTTTAGGTTTAGGGTTTAGTGTTTATGGTTTAGGTTTATGGTTTATGGTTTAGGGTTTAGGGTTTAGCATTCAAGTTTAGGGTTTTGAGTTTAGGATTTAGGGTTTTGTGTTTAGGACTTAGTGTTTAGCATTAAGTTTTAGGGTTTTGAGTTTAGGATTTAGGGTTTAGGGTTTAGCATTTACGGATTAGGAATTAGAGTTTAGGATATAGGGTTTAGGGTTTTGGGTTTAGTGTTTATAATTTAGGATTTAGGGTTTAGGGTTTAGCGTTTAGGTTTTAGGGTTTAGAGTTTTGGGTTTATAGTTTGGATTTAGGGTTTAGGGTTTAGCATTTAGGTTTTAGGTTTTAGGGTTTAGGATTTAGGGTTTAGGGTTTAGGGTTTAGGGTTTAGGGTTGAGTTTACAGTTTAGGGTTAGGGTTAGGGTTTAAAGTTTGGATTTAAGGCTTAGGGTTTAGGGTTTAGTGTTTAAGTTTTAGGGTTTAGGATTTAGGGTTTAGGTTTTAAAGTTTAGTATTTAGGGATTAGGGTTTAGAATTTTAATTTAGGGATTAGCGTTTTGGGTTCAAGGTTTAGGGTTTAGACTTTGGATTTAAGGTTTAGGGTTTATGATTTAGGGTTTAGGGTTTAGGATTTCCGATTAAGGATTTAGTATTTAGGGTTTGGGGTTTTAGGATTTAGGGTTAAAGGTTTAGGGTTTAGGTTTTTGAGTTTAGGATTTTGGGTTTAGGGTTTTGGATTTTGGTTTTGGGGTTTAGGGTTTAGGGTTTAGAGTTTAGGGTTTAGGATTTACGGATTAGGGTTTTGGATTTAGGGTTTAGGGTTTTGAGTTTAGTACTTAGGGTCTAGGGTTTAGTGTTTGGATTTAGGATTTAGGGTTTTTAGTTTATAATTTTGGGTTTAGGGTTTTGAGTTTTGATTTAGGGTTTAGGGTTTAGGTTTAGGTTTAGGGTTTAGGGTTAGGGTTTAGTGTTTAGGATTTAGGGTTTAGAGTTTAGGGTTTAGGGTTAGGGGTTAGTTTTTAGAGTTTTGGGTTTAGGGTTTTTGGTTTAGAGTTTAGAATTTAGGAATTAGGGTTTAGGGTTTATAGTTTGGATTTAAGGTTTAGGGTGTTGAGGTTAAGGGTTTAGGGTTTAGGGTTTAGAGTTTATGATATAGGGTTTACGGTTTAGGTTAAAGGTTTATGGTTTAGGGTTTATAGTTTAGGATTTAGGGTTTATGGTTTAGGATTTACGATTTAGTGTTTGATTATAGGGTCTAGGGTTTAGGGTTCAGGATTTAAGGTTTAGGTTGAGGGTTTGGGTTTTGTGTTTTGGGTTTAGGGTTTAGGGTTTAGGGTTTAGGGTTTAGGGTTAGGGTTTAGGGTTTAGAGTTTAGATTTAAGGTTTAGGGTTTAGTATTTAGGGTTGAGGATTTAGAGTTTAGGGTTTAGGGTTCTGAGTTTGGGATTTAGGATTTACAGTTTAGCGTTTAGAGTTTGGATTTTGCGTTTAGGGTGTTGAATTTACGATTTTGGGTTTAGGGTTTAGGATTTATGTGTTAGAGTTTGGATTTAGGGTTTAGGGTTTAGGTTTAGGGTTTAGGGTTCCGGGTTTAGTGTTTTGAGTTTAGGTTTTTGGGTTTAGGGTGTTTAGTTTAGGATTAGGGTTTTGAGTTTCGGATTTAGGGTCTACAGTTTAGGGTTTAGGGTTTAGTGTTTAGAGTTTGGTTTTAGGGTTATGGTTTATTGCTTAGGGTTTAGGGTTTATTATTTAGGGTGTAGGGTTTAGGATTTAGGATTTAGGGTTAAGGGTTCAGGGTTCACGGTTTATGGCTAGGGCATAGGGTTTAGGGTTAAGTCTATAGGATTTAGAGATTAGTGATAAGGGTTTAGGGTTTAGGGTTTTGGGTTTAGGGTTTAGTGTTTAGGGTTAGGGTTTAGGGTTTAGGGTTTAGTGTTTATGGTTTAGTGTTTAGTATATAGGCATGAGGGTTTTGGGTTTAGGGTTTTGAGTATAGGATTTAGGGTTTAGGGTTTAGAGTTTGGATTTAGGGTTTAGGGTTTAGAGTTTGGATTTAAGGTTTAGGGTTTACGGTTTAGAGTTTATATCTTAGGGTATAGTATTTAGGATTCAGGGTTTAGGGTTTAGGGTTTAGGATTTAGGGTTTAGGGTTTAGAGGTTAGATTTTGGATTTAGGGTTTTGGGTTTAGGATTTAAGGTTTAGGGTTTAGCATTTTGAGTTTAGGATTAGTGTTTAGGGTTTAGGCTTTAGCATTTTGAGTTTAGGATATAGTGTTTAGGGTTTAGGGTTTAGATTTAGGGTTTTGAGTTTACGATTTTGGGTTTAGGGTTATGGGTTTAGTGTTTAGGGGTTAGAGTTTAGGATTTAGGGTTTAGGGTTTAGAGGTTAGAGTTTGGATTTAGGGTTTTGGGTTTAGGATTTAGGGTTTAGGGTTTATGGTTTAGAGTTTAGGATTTAGGATTTAGGGTTTATGGTTTTGTGTTTAGGTTTTGGCGTTTTGAGTTTAGGATATAGGGTTTAGGGTTTACAGTTCAGATTTAGGGTTTTGAGTTTACGATTTTGGGTTTAGGGTTTAGGGTTTTTTTTTTTTTGTTTTTTTTTATTTGAATGACCCTTGAAGGGGTCAGGGGTTTAGCAACACCCCCAGACCTTAGCATAAATAAAGCAGAAAAGTACAAGGAGGGGGGATTAAACCTAACCTCCAAACCTATGGTGGTTCAGTAGTCGACCTACCTAAAAAGGTTAGTTAACTCATCCCCTTACAAAAAAGGTGAACCAAGAAACTAAGCACCTAAGAGAGGACTCCTCTCGATACAAAGAATCTAAGAATCGTAAATAAGGGAGACTCTCCCTTTACAACAAAATTAAAATCTATACCTATTCAAGATTGCTATACTTTTAAACTATAGCAAGGTTGAAAAGATTGGTAAACTCAAGGGGGTTCTTTGATTCTTTTGATTTTCCTTCTCCTGAAACTTGCCATCCCAAGCATATTTAGTTGATAGTAGGCCCTTGCTTCCTTTGGTAGTTGTTGAGTATTGCAATATATTTGAGGGCATGTGATTTTGTGACTTTGTTTGATAGTGAATCGGCCACTTTATTGGCTTCTCTGAGGATATGTTTGCTCCTAAAGTTGTTTGTTTGGTTGATTAGTCCTTGAAGTTGTTGTAGCTGTGTGTTAATACTCCATGGGGGTTTAGCCTTAAGTGTGATCCAATCCACTAATAATTGTGAGTCCACTTCCAAAATGACATTCTTGTAGCCAAGGTGAAGCAGCCAGGACATGCCAAATACAACTGCTCTTATTTCAGCTAGATTGTTTGAACCTTCTCCCAATGGGGTAGCAAAAGCTAGAATCATTTTTCCTTCTTGGTTCCTTATGATGCCACCTGCTCCAATTCTGCCTGGGTTACTTAGTGCACTGCCGTCTGTGTTGATTTTGACCCACTGATCTGGAGGCTTTATCCATTTAACACAAGTAACTTTGATGTCATGAATACATCTTTCCCCCAGCTGAAACAGTTCCCTCCAGGTTGACGGCCACTTGTTTTGTTGGAATGTTGTAGTCATGAGTTTGTAGATGGCGTATTTGACTCTACTGATATTAGAATGCTTCCCTCCATATTTACTAGCACACCTGTTCTTCCATAGATTCCAACAAATGAATATTGGCGTTGCTGTAGTAATAACTTGTGTGCTGCATTATTGTGTTTGGTCGACCACCATTGCATGATGAGTTGTGATATAGAGCTGTGATCTGTGAGAACTCCAGCAGCTGCAACAAAACTTTTCCACACGCAAGTAGCAAAGTGTCCATTATTGAAGATGTGTTCTATGGTGTCTAGACCTGTCCTGTTACAACAACAAAAACAATTTGTTGGCTCATTGCCAAAACTGATTAGTTTTTCGTTAATAGGTAATTTACCACGTAAAGTTCTCCACAAAAGAAAGGAAGCTTTAAAAGGAATACTCTTGTGCCAACAGAAAGTATTGAAGGTAGTCTTCGTCCTCTTCTCTCTTATCTTGTTCCATGCAGATGAACAAGTAAATTTCCATCACTGTTAAGCTTCCAGCAGGCTTGGTCTAGGATGTCGTGTTGGATATGGAGCTCAGTAGCTAATATATTGGCGAGATAGTTGTGAGGAGCTTGTTGAATGAGCATGTTCAGGTTCCACTGACCTTCTACCCAGAATTCTGCTACCTTGGTATTGTTGAGTCTATTACTGCCAGTAGATTACTGAGCAAGTGGTCCAATACCAAGCCAATCGTCCCACCAGAAAGAACAATTGCCTGAGTTGAGCTTCCACTGAATGTGTTCCTCTACTTTATGTTTATTATGCATGAGATGCTTCCAGATCAAGGACTCTCCCGTGTCCCATTTCTTACTAATAAGATTTGATCTTTGGCAATATATAGCCTTCAAAAAATCTACCCAAAGGGTCTGCTTGGATCTAAAACACCACCACTGTTTGTATTGGAAAGCCATGCAAATATCTTTGAGATTTCTCATGCCAACACCTCTCTCTTCATAAGGAAAGCTTAAATTTTTCCAAGAAGCCCTGTGGTATTATTTTTTTTCATTCCTCCATCCCCAGAAGAAGTCAGCCATGATGCTTTGGATCTGCTTCAGGACTGTAACAGGAGTGGTCACTGCTGATAATAGGTGAATAGGTAGTGAATGACATACATGCTTGACTAGAATTGCTCTGCCACCATAGCTTAAAAGTTTAGTTTGCCAACCTGTGATTCTGCATAAAGCTTTGTTAATAAGATCAGAAAAATAAATAATCCTAGGTCTATCAACAAACAAGGGGCAACCAAGGTAAGTGAGAGGCCCCTCTTTCTGTCTGAAGCCAGTAATTCTCCTGATTCTATCTCTAGTGTTGTTGAAGGCATTAGGGTGAAGCATGAAGTGGATTTTGTCAATATTAATAAGCTGGCATGAGGTTTCTTCATAAGTCTTCAAAGTTTGCATGATGAGTTTGAGAGTTTTCTACCTTCTAGAGGTGAAGAGTATAATGTCATCAGCAAAACTTAAGTGGTTCACTTGGGGGCCTCTTGGTTCCATAAAGAAATCATGATACTGCTGATTGCTATGGAGTCTGTTCAAGGATCTGGATAGGACCTCTGCACCTAAAATAAATAGGGCAGGGGATAAGGGGTCCCCTTGTTTGAGCCCTCTGGTGGAGTGAAGGAAACCATGTCTTTTGCCATTGACAATAATAGAGTACCAATTTGTTAGCCATGATCCTCCAAACTATATCAATAAAGACCTCATCAAAGCCCATCCTTTTCAAGACCAAGCATATATAGGACCAGGAAACTCTCTCGTATGCTTTAGCCATGTCCAATTTAATGATCACATTGCTCCCAATAGTAGGCTTCTTAATTTGGTAAAGAATCTCTTGGGCCAACATGATGTTTTCTGAAATACTTCTCCCTTTGACAAAACCTAATTGGTTAAGTGAAACCAAGCTAGGTAGAATAGGACCAAGTCTAGAGTTCATCAATTTAGATATAATCTTGCCAGTAAAGTTGCTTAAACTGATGGGTTTGAACTCAGTGATTTTATTAGGATTGCTCACCTTAGGTAGAAAAACAATGCAAGAGTGGGAGAAGTATTTGGGAATCATTTGCTTGAATAACACCAAATAGATCATGCTTGATGATATGCCAGCATTTTTGGAAGAAGTGACCATTCATCCCATCAGGGCCAGCTGCAGAATTAGGATTCATAGAGAAAACCACTTCCCTCAATTCTTCCACAGTAGGCATGGTGATAAGGTTAGTATTTTGTTCCTGAGTGACCATCCTGGGGATACAATTGATAGCATTTTCATTTATAATTGTGTCTTGTCCAGTAAAAATCTTGTGGAAATGATCACAGGCAGCTTCTACAATGCTGTCATCTCCCTGTATCCACTCCCCATCCTCACTGATAAGTTTGTGAATAAACAGCCTTCGTCTCCTTCCTCTGATCAGTGAGTGAAAGTATTTCGTATTAGCATTACCTTCTTTGAACCATTGCAATTGAGTTTTTTGTTTCAAAATGGAGTCCTCCATTTTTAGGAATCTGATATATTCTGCATTAAGTTTATGGAGAGCTGTCTTGTTATTTTCTGTGTGATCTTGAATAAGATTCTCTTCAGCAATCCTGACCTTCTCCTCATACTCCTTGACTTTAAGAAAGTATCACCAAATTCCCCTTTAGACTAAGAGCTAAGAGTGTTGGACAGCCTTTTCAATTTTTGATGAAATTTCCACATGATGTTACCCTCTACAGTTCTGTCCCAGCATGCTTTCACAATGTCAAGGAAATTAGGCTGATCAGTCCAACAATTGAGGAATTTAAAATATCTGATGTGATTTTCTTCTCTAGCACACATTTCCAGTAATGGGCAATGATCTAATCCTATAGAAGATAAGTGAGTGATGGTAGTTTGAGGCATGATTTCCAACCAGCTATTATTAACAATGGCCCTGTCCAACCTTTTCCAGATTCTGTGTTATATACCCCTTTTATTTGACCAAGTAAACCTCTGGCCACTGAAGCCTAAATCAATAAGTCCACAGGTTTCAATCACAATATTAAAGTCTAGGCTCTTCGTCATGTTATATGGTATCCCTCCAAGCTTTTCCTCACCAAAAGTAATGACATTGTAGTCACCTACTGAGCACCAAGGTTTGGTGGTTTCAGCAGCATGATACATCATGCTATCCCATAGGGGTCTTCTGAGATGATCCTTGCACTTGGCATACACAAAGGTGGTGATGAATTGATTATTAATTTCATTGTGACCAATCTCACAAGTAATTTGTTGTTCATCTTCCTCCATTACTACACAGTCAATGTCCCTATTCCAGAAAAGCCAAATTTTTCCATTTTGATTACTCACTGCAAGTTCCATGGCCAATTGGTTTTTAAAGCTTTGGATCTGGATAGTATCAGAGAATGGTTCTAGAATAGCAATTAAAGAAAGTTGGTGCACCTTCATTAACATATTGAGTCTTTCAATTACTTCTTGGGTGTTGATCCCCCTCACATTCCAAATAATTGTACTAATCATTAGGAAGATCTTGAGGAAAAGAGCCTAGTGTTTGGTCTGCCAACAGTGACAGTGTTGATGTCTTGTTTTTTGAATTGGAATCTATCATGGTGCAGTCCTCAGGGAGATAATCCTTGAATATCAGCCACATGTTGAATCTCCTCTTCAAGTCCTTTATCAGGAGAAGGACTAAAAGCTTTAATCAATAACTCACTGGTCTCATCATCCTCATCAAGATCATTAAGAGATTGATTGTCCCCATCCGGCTTATCTTCTGAATTATCAACAGCATACTCATCAATTACTGGACCTTTGTTTATTTGGCACTCTTCAGATGATTTATCAGGAGGCACATTAAGAGGTGTGCTCATATATTGTGCCTGTAGAGGAGTAATATCCATTCCCATCTGCTCATCTACCATAATAAATTTCTTGCAAGTTTCCCCACCTGTTTGTTGCTCCCTCTGTTGATTGTTATCCTGTTGTTGATTTTGTCTCTTTTTTGCAGCTTCTCTTTTTTTTTTCCTAGGTTTGTTCTTGCTTTTGGGGGTGTGCTCCTGATTGCTAGTACTAGCTTTTGCTCCTATATCTTTTGCCATAGCTCCTTTGTTTTGTGTACCTGTAGTTCCTGTCTCAATGTGGCTTTTGTTTTTGCTGTTTTTATTGGTGTTCTATTTCTCCTTCTCTGATCTGTTCTGTTGTTGTACCTGTTGTTGGTTTAGATTTTGTTGTTGACCAGTGGTAGTAGGGGTTCTAAAGTCAGCCCTATGGTTAATGTGAAACCCCTCATGCATAACATGAGTCAAATTCCCCCCTTTGGACACCCCTTCTTGCATGTTAGTTTGTTTCTCCTGACTTCCCCCATCCATCCCTCCTTCAACTTCAACAACATCATCAAGATGAGAATTATTGGGGCCTGTGGGGATTGGGAGCATTGAGTCAATACCTGTGCTCTTGTTATTTATTTTGTTTCCTGCTTGCTGGGCCTGAATTCTTTAGTTTTGGTCTGCTTTAGACCTTATTTGTAATCCCTGAGTTGTTGCCTCTTCCTTACTGTTGTGCTCCTAGATATCTTCATTGTGCTCTTCCTGCATGTGAAGGTTAGTAAAATAATTATGATTAGAGGTGTTACTTGTACCTATTTGTTGAGCTATGATTTGTGGTTGCTCTTTTGACATTTTGTTTTGTGGTAAGGTTGGTCTCCACATTGTCTTTTATATTTTTTCCTCCTGATGCTTTTTTTTCCTTGACACCTGCCATTCTCCTTCCTTTTGCTGCTCGAATTGTTGTTGGTTACTCTTTTCCTTAGAGTTTTGATGTTGTTTCTCCTCTTGATCCTTTGTCTTCATTTGCTTGTGTTCATTTCCTTGTTGCTTTTGTTCACCTTCATGCAAGTTTTTCATTTATGTTCCCAACTCTTTCCTTCGTTTGAAATCCTCATCCCTTATTTTGAAGTTACAGTCATCTATCATGTGGCCCTGATGTTTGTAGTAAGTACAGTAAGGGGGAATATTTTCATATTCAATAGGTTGCCATCTTCCAATGGTGAGATCTTCATCATCCAATCCAATCCAAACATGTCTAGGTCTAGTCTTTGTAAGATCCACTTGGACTTAAACCTTGGCCATGCTAGCCCTGGTTCTCTTGATGGAAGCTGTATCTAAGTATAGGACTTTGCCCACAGATTCAAGCAGGGGTGTGATGAACTCTTTTTTGAAATTGTGCCAAGGTAGTCCTGGTAGGAGAACCCATATAGGAACAATGGTTGTTTCTTCCTCAGGTCTAAAATTAGGAGTCCAAGCCTGTATTCTCATAAGTTTGCCCTCAATATTCATTCTTTGTTGTGTCCATACAGTGTTATAGTCCAGTTCATTTTCCAAATCAATAAACACATGCCTGGCATTATAGTGGGCAATATTGACTCCCCCATTCAGCTGAGTTTGTAGGATAAAACTCTTCCTGATGAGTTATATTTTTGGCATGGTGGTACTGAATTTACCTATGAGGGTATATTTACAGTCCGCAGCTAATTTGTGCATGAAATCATCCATATCATAGATCACCGCAGGTTGTCCCTGTTTGGTAGTGTGTCTGGGGAGAACAAGTTCTATAGAGGTAGTTTGAGTAGCATGAATTTGCCTAAGACAAGCAGCTAGAGTCTGGACCACTGTATAAGGATCAGGTTCTATATTGTGATCCTATTTGGTATTTTGGCTCTCATTGGGGTTGCTGAGGTCTTTGGATTGGTTGGGATGCTTTATTTGTTGATTCTGTTGATTAGAATTAGTGTGTCTATCAAAGTTGCTAGAGATTTTAGGGAATTCCTTATGATAGTTACTGGGTTCAGAATTCCCTCCCTGATCAAATTATTGAGCTTGATTTTTATTTCTCATATTACTTTGTTGTCGATGAACCTGCTGTTGGGATTCAGTGTTTCCCCTGCCTTTTTCCTGGTCATTACCCATAACATTCCTTTACCTATTTGCATTATCATTCACATGGACATCACTATTACTCAAGTTAACAGCATTTCTACTAGAATTAGAGTGAGAGGACTTACCTGCCTGAGTGCTCTCCATGCTTGGATTTTTGCTTATTGTAGTGATATTTATTTGTTGTTGCCTCTACATATAATCATGATTAAGTTCATTATTATGCTTAGGAGTCATACCTGGTATTTACTGTCCTCCATTGCTGGGATTTGTGTCCATTGGTTTTACTCCAAATGAGAAATGTGAAGAACTCTCCACGTCAATGACTTCCAAATTGGCTGAATTTGTATTGTCATGCTGATCATTTTGGACATGGTAGTGTCTCGTAGATACTATTTTTGATTCCATCTCTAATTGTTGTTCCTCCATTACATTGTGATCTTGATTTTGACCATTAGGCCCAGCTTGCTCTTGGGAATTCGTCCCTTGTTGCTCTGCTTCAGTTCTGCAGTTAGGTTCTTCAACCTCATTTCGTGGATTGGTTGTAAAATTCATGGAACTTGCCTGAATTTCTTTATGACTGTGTTCCTGAACTAAATTGGTAGATATGTTGGTAAGGTGGACCTCCTCATCCATCGAGCAATTGCCCCTGGTGGCGCCGTCGTCACCTTTCATTTTTTTGACTACTTGCTCACCGAAGTTCTTGTTGCCGGTGATTGAGCCGTCCATTTTACTTGAGATTATTGTGAGATGTACCTCTTCACCAGGTGAACAATCCCCAGTGGTCAAAACGCCCTGAAATTGGTGGGACATTGGATGAATCTTAAGGCGCAACTCAGGCGATATTTCGACGAAGTTCCCAGAAATCGCCTCACTAGATCTCACGATTGGCATGATGGAATCATGTTATTTTTTAGTATGTTGTAGCCCTTGATTAGTAGATTCATTCCCACTAAATAGTTTTCGATGAATCAGCTTTTTACGATCTGGGGAAATGATTTGTTGAATCCCGTCCAGCTCCATCTCTGAAATTGCGATATTCATCGCCTCTGTATTTCATGAATTCATGGAGTTGTAGGATGAATTAGATGGTGAATCTTGGTGGGTCTTGTTCTTCTGCTCCGGGCGCTTCTGCTGGGATTGGTTCGGCGGCCTGAAGGTGCCTACCGGTGGCTCACGTACCATTCCGGTAGCTCCTGTAGCCGTTAGGCTTAGAGCTGGGAGCGTTTAGCTTAGAGAGATAGAGTAGAGAGAGAAAAAAATTGGGAAATGGGGAAGTGATGGGGTTTAGGGGTTAGAGTTTAGATTTAGGGTTTAGGGTTTAGGTTTAGGATTAGATTTTAGTGATTAGGATTTAGGGTTTAGAGTTTACGCTTTAGGGTTAAGGTTTAGGGTTTTGAGTTTAGGAGTTAGGGTTTATGGTTTCGGGTTTTAGGTTGTGGGTTTAGAATTTAGAGTTTAGGATTTAGGTTTAAGGTTCTGAGTTTAAAATTTTGGGTCTATAGTTTAGGGTTATGAGTTTACAATTTTAGGTTTAGGATTTAGGGTTTAGGGTTTAGGATTTAAGTTTATGGTTTATAGTTTAGGCTTTAGGTTTTGTCTTTAGGGTTTAGCATTAAGGTTTAGGGTTTTGAGTTTAGGATTTAGTGTTTAGGGTTTAGACTTAGCATTTATGGTTTAGGTTTAGGATTTAGGATATAAGGTTTAGGGATTTAAATTTAGGATTTATGGTTTAGGGTTTAGGGTTAAGGATTTAGAGTTTAGGATTTAGGGTTTAGTGTTTTGGGTTTAGTGTTTTGAGTTTTGAATTTAGTGTTTAGGGTTTATAGTTTTGATTTAGGGTTTAGGGTTTAGCATTTAGGTTTTAGGGTTTAGGGTTTGGGATTTAGGATTTAAGGTTTAGGATTTAGGTTTTTAGGTTTAGGGTTTAGGGTTTAGGGTTGAGGGTTAAGTGTTTAGGGTTTTGGTTTTAGGGTTTAGGGTTTAGGGTTTAAGGTTTGGGGTTTAGGGTTTTGGGTTTTCAGTTTAGGGTTAGGGTTAGGGTTTAGGGTTTAGAGTTGGGATTTAAGGTTTAGGGTTTAGGGTTTAGCATTTAAGTTTTAGGGTTTAGGGTTCCGGGTTTAGGTTTTAAAGTTTAGGATTTAGGGATTGGGGTTTAGAATTTTAATTTAGGGTTTAGCACTTTGCGTTCAAGGTTTAGTGTTTAAACTTTGAATTTAAGGTTTAGGGTTTATGATTTAGGGTTTAGGTTTAGGGATTAGGATTTTCGATTAAGGATTTAGTATTTAGGGTTTGGGGTTTTAGGATTTAGGGTTAAAGGTTTAGGGTTTAGGGTTTAGACTTTAGGATATAGGGTTTAGGGTTTTGGATTTTAGGTTTAGGGTTTAAGGTTTAGGGTTTAGGGTTTAGAATTTAGGATTTAGGGATTAGGGTTTTGGATTTAAGGTTTAGGGTTTAGGGTTTTGAGTTTAGTATTTAGGGTCTAGGGTTTAGAGTTTGGATTTAGGATATATGGTTTTTAGTTTATAATTTTGGGTTTAGGGTTTAGAGTTTGTATTTAGGGTTTAGGGTTTAGGTTTAGAGTTTAGGGTTTAGGATTTAGGGTTAGGGGTTAGGGTTTAGGATTTAGGATTTAGGGTTTTGAGTTTTGGGTTTTGGGTTTAGGGTTTAGGGTTTATAGTTTGTATTTAAGGTTTAGAGTGTTTAGGTTAAGGGTTTAGGGTTTAGGGTTTATAGTTTGTATTTAAGGTTTAGAGTGTTTAGGTTACGGGTTTAGGGTTTAGGGTTTAGAGTTTATGATTTAGGGTTTACGTTTTAGGATAAGGGTTTAAGGTTTAGGGTTTAGAGTTTAGGATTTAGGGATTACGGTTTAGGATTTGTTTGGTTTTAGGGTTTCGAATTTAGGGTTTAGTGTTTAGGGTTTAGGTTTTAGCATTTAGGGTTAAGGATTTACAGTTTAGGGTTTAGGGTTTAGTGTTTAGGGTTTTGGGTTTTGTGTTTAGGGTTTAGGGTTTAGGGATTAGGGTTTAAGGTTTAGAGTTTGGATTTAAGGTTTAGGGTTTAGGGCTTAGGGTTTAGGGTTTAGGATTTAGAACTTGTATTTAATGTTTAGGGTTTAGGGTTTAGCGTTGAGGATTTAGAGTTTAGGGCTTAGGGTTTAGGGTTTTGAGTTAGGGATTTAGGATTTACAGTTTAGCGTTTAGAGTTTGGATTTTGCGTTTAGAGTTTTGAGTGTACGATTTTGGGTTTAGGGTATAGGGTTTATGTGTTAGTGTTTGGATTTAGGGTTTAGGGTTTAGGTTTAGGGTTTTGGGTTCCAAGTTTAGGGTTTTGATTTTAGGATTTTGGTTTTAGGGTTTATCGCTTAGGGTTAGGGTTTTGTGTTTTGGATTTAGGGTTTACGATTTACAGTTTAGGGTTTAGTGTTTAGAGTTTGGTTTTTGGGTTATGGTTTATTGCTTAGGGTTGAGGATTTATTGTTTAGGGTGTAGGGATTAGGGTTTAGGGTTCAGGCTTTATGGCTAAGGGCATAGGGTTTAGGGCTTATAGTTAAGTGTATAGGGTTTAGAGTTTAGTGTTTAGGGTTTAGGGTTTAGGGTTTAGGGTTTTGGGTTTGGAGTTTAGTGTTTAGGATTGGGGTGTAGTGTTTAGGGTTTAGGGTTTAGGGTTTAGGATTTAGGGTTTAGGGTTTTGGGTTTAGGGTTTAGTGTTTTGAGTATAGGATTTAGGGTTTAGGGTTTAGAGTTTGGATTTAGGGTTTAGGGTTTAGCATTTAGATTTTAGGGTTTAAGGTTTAGTGTTAGGGTTTAGAGTTTAGGGTTTAGGTTTTAGGGTTTAGAGTTTAGGGCTTAGGGTATGGGGTTTAGAACTTTAATTTAGGGTTTAGGGTTATAGGTTCAAGGTTTAGGGTTTAGAGTTTGGATTTAATGGTTAGGGTTTACGGTTTAGGCTTTACGGTTTAGTGTTTAGGATTTAGGGTTTAGGGTTTAGGGTTTAGGATTGAGGTTTTAGGGTTTAGAGGTTAGAGTTTGGATTTTGGGTTTAGGATTTAGGGTTTAGGGTTTGGGTTTTGTGTTTAGAGTTTAGGATTTAGGATTTAGGGTTTAGGGTTTTCGATTTAGGGTTTAGCATTCTGAGTTTAGGATATGGGGTTTAGGGTTTATAGTTTAGATTTAGGGTTTTGAGTTTACAATTTTAGGTTTAGGGTTTAGGGGTTAGAGTTTTGATTTAGGGTTTAGGGTTTAGGTTTAGGATTAGGTTTTATTGATTAGGATTTAGGGTTTGAGTTTACGCTTTAGGGTTAATGGTTATGGATTTAGGGTTTAGGGGTTAGAGTTTGGATTTGGGGTTTAGGGTTTAGGTTTAGCATTAGGTTTTAGTAATTAGGATTTAGGGTTTAGAGTTTACGCTTTAGGGTTTTGAGTTTAGGAGTTAGGGTTTATGGTTTCGGGTTTTGGGTTTTGGGTTTTGAATTTAGAGTTTAGGATTTAGGGTTTAAGGTTCTGAGTTTACAATTATGGGTTTAGGGTTCTGAGTTTACAATTTTGGGTTTAGGATTTAGGGTTTATGGTTTAGGAGGTTTTAGGTTAAGGGTTTAGGGTTTAGAGTTTAAGGTTTAGGTTAAGTGTTTTTGGTTTAGAGTTTAGGGTTTAGGATTTAGGGTTTAGGATTTAGGGTTTAGTGTTTGGTTTTAGGGTTGAGAGTTTAGGGTTAAGGGTTTAGGTTTTAGGGTTTAAGGTTAAGGATTTACGGTTTAGGGTTTAGGGATTAATGCTTTGGGTTTAGGGTTTAGGGTTTAGGGTTTAGAGTTTGGATTTAAGGTTTTGGGTTTAGGGTTTATATTTAGGTTTAGCATTTAGGGTTTAGGGTTTAGAGTTTAGGATTTAGGGTTTAGGGTTTTGGGTTTAGAGTTTAGGGTTTTGAGTTTAGGATTTAGGATTTATGGTTTAGGGTTTAGAGTTTGGATTTAGGATGTAGGGTTTTTTTAGGTGACAATTTTGGGTTTAGGGTATAGGG
This sequence comes from Solanum acaule, assembly GCA_036250505.1. Lineage (NCBI taxonomy): Eukaryota > Viridiplantae > Streptophyta > Magnoliopsida > Solanales > Solanaceae > Solanum > Solanum acaule. Next base: position 2,867 of record JAJOOR010005352.1, on the reverse strand, counting down.
TTTAGGAGTTAGAGTTTGAATTTAGGGTTTTGGGTTTAGGTTTAGGGTTCTGGGTTTAGGGTTTTGAGATTAGGATTTTTGGTTTAGGGTTAGGGTTTTGATTTTAGTATTTTTTTTTATTTTTTATTTTATTTTATTTTAACGACCCTTGAGGGAGTCAGGGGCTTAGCTACACCCCCAGGCCTTACCATATATAAAAAAAACAAAATTACAAAGAGGGGGACATAAACCTTACCTCCACTTAATGGTGGTATAAGAGTTGGTAGCCTACTAAGTATCCTTAGTAGGTTCTCCAACTCCTTCCCAAAATAAAAGCGGGCCTATCATCTATGCACCTATGTGAGAGGATATTTGGGTTTATTGTTTAGGGTTTAGATATTTGGGTTTATTGTTTAGGGTTTATGGTTTAGTGTGTAGGTATTAGGGTGTAGGGTTTAGGGTTTAGCGTTTAGGGTTCAAGGTTTATGTTTTTTGGTTAAGGGTATATGATTTAGGGTTTAGGGTTAAGTGTTAAGGGTTTAGAGTTTATTGTTTAGGGTTTAGCGTTTAGGGTTTAGGGATTTGGGTTTAGTGTTTAGGGTTTAGCATTTAGGATTTAGTATTTAGGGTTTTGGGTTTAGGGTTTTGAGTTTAGGATTTTGGGTTTAGGATTTAGAGTTTGGATTTAGGGATTAGGGTTTAGCGTTTACGTTTTAGGGTTTAGGATTTAGGGTTTATGGTTTAGCCTTTTGGATTTAGTGTTTGCTATTTAGGGTTTAGGGTTTAGGGTTTTGGGTTTGGGTTAAGGATATAGGGTTTAGGGTTTCGATTTTAGGATTTAGGATTTAGGGTTTGGGGTTCAGGATTTAGGGTTTAGGATTAAGGGTTTAGAGTTTGGTTTTAGGGTTTAGGGTTTAGGATTTAGAGTTAAGTTTTTACGTTTAGGGTTTAGAGTTTATAGTTTTAGATTTAGGGTTTTGGATTTAGAGTTTAGGGTTTAGGGTTTGGGTTTAGGGTTTAGGGTTTAGGATTTAGGGTTTAGGGTTTTTGGTTTAGGATTTTGAGTTTAGGATTTAGTGTTTAGGATTTAGGGTTTAGAGTTTGGATTTAGGGTTTAGGGTTTTAAGTTTACAATTTTGGGTTTAGGGTTTAGTGTTTAGGGATTAATGGTTAGAGTTTAGAGTTTAGGATTTAGGATTTAGGGTTTTGAGTTTTGAGTTTGGGATTTAGGATTTACGGTTTAGCGTTTAGAGTTTGGATTTGGCGTTTAGGGCTTTGAGTTTACGATTTTGGGTTTAGGGTTTACAGTTTTGGATTTAGGGTTTAGGGTTTTTGGTTTAGGGGTTAGGGTTTTGAGTTTAAGATTTAGGACTTATGGTTTTGGATTTAGAGTTTGGATTTAGGGTTTAGGGTTTTGATTTTACAATTTCGAGTTTAGGGTATAAGGTTTAGGCGTTAGAGTTTGGATTTTGGGTTTAGGGTTTAGGGTTTTGAATTTAGGATTTAGGGTTTATGGTTTATGGTTTAGTGTTAGGGTTTTGAGTTTAGTATTTTGGGTTTAGGGCTTAGGGTTTAGATATTAGGGTTTATTGCTTAGAGTTTAGGGTTTATGGTTTAGGGTGTAGGATTTAGGGTGTAGGGTGTATCGTGTAGGGTTTGGGTTTTAGTGTTTAGGGTTCAAGGTTCTGGGTTTATCGTTAAGGGTGTATGGATTAGGGTTCAGGGTTAATTGTTTAGGGTTTAGAGTTTAGGGTTTAGGGTTTAGGGTTTAGGGTTTAGGGTTTTGGGTTTAGTGTTTAGGGTTTAGCATTTAAGATTAGTGTTTAGGGTTTAGAGTTTTGATTTAAGGTTTAGGGTTTAGGGTTTAGTGTTTAGGGTTTAGGGTTTAGAGTTTAGGATTTAGTGTATAAGGTTTTGGATTTAGGGTTTTAAGTTTAGGATTTTGGGTTTAGGGTTTAGAGTTTGGATTTAGGGATTAGGATTTAGCGTTTAGGATTTAGAATTTGGGATACAGGGTTTTGGGTTTAGGGTTTGGGTTTAAATATAGGGTTTAGGGTTTTGGGTTCTAGATTTAGAGTTTAGGATTTTGGGTTTAGGGTTTAGGATTAAGGGTTTAGAGTTTAGTTTTTGGGTTTAGGGTTTAGGGTTTAGAGTTAAGTGTTTAGGGTTTAGGGTTTAGAGTTAAGTGTTTAGGGTTTAGGGTTTAGAGTTTATAGTTTACAGTTTTAGGTTTAGGGTTTTGCATTTAGGGTTTAGGGTTTAGGGTTTAGGGTTAGGGTTTAGGGTTTAGGGTTTATGGTTTATGGTTTAGGATTTAGTGTTTAGGGTTTTTGGTTTAGGATTTTAAGATTAGAATTTAGGGTTTAGGGTTTGGGGTTTAGAGTTTGGATTTAGGGTTTAGAGTTTTGTGTTTACGATTTTGGGTTTAGGGTTTAGGGGTTAGATTTTAGGGTTTAGAATTTGGATTTAGGGATTAGAATTTAGCGTTTAGGTTTTAGGGTTTTGGATTTAGGGTTTAGGGTTTAGTGTTTAGGATTTAGAGTTTTGGGATACAGGGTTTTTGGTTTATGGTTTGGGTTTAGATATAGGGTTTAGGGTTTTGAGTTTAGGATTTAGGATTTAGGGTTTATGGATTAAGGGTTTAGAGTTTACAGTTTTAGGTTTGGGGTTTAGGGTTTAGAGTTAAGTGTTTACGGTTTAGGGTTTAGAGGTTACAATTTTAGGTTTAGGGTTTTCGAATTAGGGTATAGGGTTTAGGGTTAGGGTTTAGGGTTTAGGGTTTATGGTTTAGGATTTAGTGTTTAGGGTTTTTGGTTTAGGATTTTGAGTTTAGGATTTAAGATTTAAGGTTTAGGGTTTAGAGTTTGGATTTAGGGTTTAGGGTTTTG
>JAJOOR010005351.1:0-36313 GCA_036250505.1 Solanum acaule | reverse complement strand
GATTCACTAATCTTACAAATCAACCTAATACAACTAAACAACAGAAAAACAACACTCAAAAATCTACTCCTAGTCGTAAAAAGTGAATCACAACTACGTCGAAAGAATCAGTGAGCTCATAGAGGCCACGAGAAGGCTTCTCTTTGTTCTCAGACGATAACTACAGTTCATCCTAAGCACATATCAAAATCAACTGTTCATCCATCCCTAATTAGTTAAATTCAGCTACCTAAACATGTTTCCGTTCGATTCACTACACTAACAATCAATCTAACACAAAAACACAACTAATCAAACAAAAAACAACACTCAAAAAACTACTCAACAACGACGAAGAACAAGTGAAAAGTTAAAAGAAATTTACTCAATACACCGAGACAATCATGTTCTTATTACAGTAACCATCCAAAAAGAATCATCCCTCTAAATACATAATATGCCAATTTGCTCTAAACCATTGAACTGGGCATCAAGCATGTTCAATAGTCCACAGAACAATCAAAAAAAGCACAAAATATTGCTTAACATCTTCTGCAAATTTTAAGCCATCCATACAAGAATCTTATTGTTCTTCAAAAAATTGGACCCACGTGGCAACAAATTGATGTATAAAAAAAGACTTCCCCAAAAATTTCACAACAGAATATCAATCAACTATTCCTCTACCCCTAATTAGTTGAAATCAGCTCTATAAATCCTCCATATTCATTCCACTCTACCTGAACAAGTCTCCATCGACTTCACTACTCTCTATATCAACCTAATACAACTAATCAATAGAAAAACAACACCTCAAAATCTACTCCGAGTCGTAAAAAGTGAACCACAACAACCTGTATGGATGATTTACAGAGCTGGAGAAATTTAACAATCATGGAGGCCACAAGGAGGCTTATCTTTGTTCTCAGACGATAACTGCAGTTCGTCCTAAGCACAACAGAATATCAATCAATCAACTATTCCTCCATCCCTAATTAGTTGAAATCAGCTCTATAAATCCTCTAAATACATTCCGCTCTACGTAAACAACTCTCGTTTGATTCACTAATCTTACAAATCAACCTAATACAACTAAACAACAGAAAAACAACACTCAAAAATCTACTCCTAGTCGTAAAAAGTGAATCACAACTACGTCGAAAGAATCAGTGAGCTCATAGAGGCCACGAGAAGGCTTCTCTTTGTTCTCAGACGATAACTACAGTTCATCCTAAGCACATATCAAAATCAACTGTTCATCCATCCCTAATTAGTTAAATTCAGCTACCTAAACATGTTTCCGTTCGATTCACTACACTAACAATCAATCTAACACAAAAACTACAACTAATCAAACAAAAAACAACACTCAAAAAACTACTCAACAACGACGAAGAACAAGTGAAAAGTTAAAAGAAATTTACTCAATACACCGAGACAATCATGTAATCCATGAGGATGAGGTTTCTCTTTATTCTCAGACGATAACCGTAGTTCATCGAAGTTCAACCTCCATGACCTGTCGACATTGTTCGTCTCCATCAACAACAGCTGCTCTTCGCCGCCGCATTCTCCGCCGTGATCGCCGTCGGGAGGCACTAATTCCAACATTTTTCTCGTGAAAATGAAAAAAGAAAAACACTGGCCAACTTGTAATGAATACTATATGTACGCAATGGCAGAGTAGAGTAAATTCGATGAAAATAGAAGGGTGTTTTGGGTATTTTATGGATATAGTGGAGGTAGTTGTGGTCCTCGCAGTAAAGCTTGTGGCGTAACTTTTTTTGAACCGAAAAAGTGGAACTGATAGTTCTTCAAAATTTACGGAGCGTGAGAACAACTCGCTATCCTATTGGTTGGAATAATAATGACGTGTCAGTGGGACCTATTTAGGTTGCTGAGCTGGCTGATGAGGTAGGAGAGATCATGACACGTGGAAGGAGAATATATTGTTAAGTTATTTTCTTCTTTTTTAAATAATAATAAGTGCTTTTTTGAAAAGTTAATTTTGAAAAAGTACTTCCTCTCCTCTATCTCAATTTATGTGGTATTTTTTATTTTTGAGAATCAAACAATTTAGGTTTAACCAAAAATTTACGTATGAAATTTGCAATTTTTTAAAATAAATTTATATATTTGTAAACTATGTAAAAAAATATTATAAGTCACAATAATTGAGAATTCAAAATATTTAAAAGATCTATGAAAAATTTACTTTAAAGGTAGATTTGTTTGAATCTCGAAATATGAAAAGTGTCACATAAAATAGGACAGAAGAAGTATTTGATAACTTAATTTTAAGAATATATTTAGTTAATATTAAAGGAGTAATTTGTACTTATCAAGTTTTTAAAAATGTATATAGTGGAAAAGCTTACTTTTTTTGTATGATTTTTGTTTTCAACGCATCTATGTTCTTGCCTAAAAGTTTGGTTAAAATATTCTCATAAAAGTAGAAATAAAGTATGTGATCAGTTTCACCTTCGTCAAATTTTACATGTGAAAATATACTGAATATATTATTATTATTATTATAGTCTCCTAAAAGCATGATCAAAAACCTCAATTATCGAAAATAAATTAACTTCTTAAAAAATTGGAAACATATTTTTTATCTTTAAAAATTCAAAACTTTTTACTTACTTAAAAAAGGACTATTTTATCTTTAAAATTTAAATAGTTTAATTATCATATAGTTATTACACATATTATTAATTAGCATTTTATCTTATATAAATTAATATATAAATACTCACATAATTTAATATACATGTAATTTTGATATCGCCAATAACATTTATTTATTTTTGATAATCGTATGTTCGGACCAAATTGCTTGTCTTACTTTTTTTTTTACAACTATGATGTTCGGATCCGTATGTGTGCACTTTGACTAGTTTTACGAGATATATGTCACCTTTCACCATTCACCAACAACAAACAAATACTAAAATATTTAAACATGAGATTTTATCGTGCTCAACTTACTTTATTAATCACTAAACCACATTGCAGCACCAAAGGTATTATTTCACTAGTCAAACATTCAATCAAATATTGTATTATCGTATACGTAATTAAAGAATTTTAGGTAAAGGTTAATCATTATAAAGCATCAATCAAACGGCTCCTTGTTGATTTGACGTAATTAGTAGATTTATTTATTTAGTTTTGGTAACAAAAACACGAAATGTAAATTCCGAAGAGAATCGACATAGAACTATGTGGTGGGGTCCGCATTTTGTTTGACGTGTATAAAAATATCCCGCGTTAATAGGATTCTCATATTAATAAATAAGGTTTCAGAAAATGATCGATCTTTTAGGGGTGTGTTGTCCACGAACATTAGTGAGTAGTGACGGCTTCCATGACTCGAATCTGTTACCTATAAGTCATACAGAGATATACTTTAATAATACTCTAACACATTAATAATTATTTTCACGGCTCAAACTAATTAACTAGGTATCACAAAAATAAATTTATCATTACTTCAACGCCCCTCGAACCACAGTATAAATCTTTTTTCAGATTCGTGTCATTGGGGAGACCACCACCAGTCTAATGGCTATGGCCTATGGGCAAAATGACAAAATTCTTTTCAAATTAAGTGCACTATTCATACGTTGTTAAGTGACGATGGCCCATTACTAGCAAGTCCAACATGATATAAGCCATAGCCCAAATATTCTTTAGTTTATCGACTTGTTTTGACATCGTCATTTAATTTTTATATAATCACTTTAGATATGTAATGTTTGAAATTAGAATGAACAAAATAAATGTTTGAAGTTATATATAACTGAAGTTCCAATCATTTTTGCTTGATTTGAACAATTCCTATTCGAAATTCATGCACATATGATCAAAACTCAAGCGAATACGACTAAAAAATTAGTCAATTTTGCCTCACTTCCGCTTTTTTTGCTCAAACGTCAGCATATGTGGCTGAAGTTCAATCATTTTGCGTGACTTCAACCATTTCTATCCGGTGTTCAATCAAAAACGACTGAAGTCCAACTATTTTTGCCTGAACTTTGGACACCACATATCCAAAGTGGATAAATATGCAAAAAAATAAAAAGATAAAATTCAAATTTAGTACTCTTATATGTACACAAAACAAGAGCATTTACTAGGCTGTGAAAGTAGCAAAACAAGTTATCTGATGATCTTACAAGGTTGAAAATAAAATAACTCAGTTTACACAAAAGATTTCCTTTGTGTTGATGTTCTATCAAAAAGACACAAGAAACATGATTTTTCATGTGTACAGAGCTATGTTGCTCGGACTCTTCAATAAAATCGATGGGTGTGTGTCGGATCCAACACAAGTGCAACAACATTTTTGGAGAGTTCAACATAGGTACAAGGACCTTATATGTTGGCTTTCATTAATCGTAAGGTATTTGGATATAAGCTGCATCACACACAAATGGAATGTCAGCATACATCCCAGCAAGTGCACATCTTATGGACTCTAAAACTGTGAACAGATACGCAAACGCGACGGCGGTCCAAAAATGCATGCCAACCTTGCCCCAATATACCGCCAGTGGCATCCAACGGCTTATAGTCCCGATAACCTGCAAGGCAATCTCGAGTAGCATCCCCATTACCACATGGAACCTAAAGAAATGAGGCCATTCCTTTCTCCTCACTACACCAAGATAAGCAACAAAGAAGTACGCCATTAAAAACCAGCCCGGTAATCTCCCAATAGCTCTGAGGAAAGGGTATGTCAGAAACTCAAAATCTTCCAAGAAGGGGTGGAGATGATATGCTGTCTCAGCATACATCCAAGTCTCGTGAAGTGGCATCAAATAAGGGAGGCATGCTAAGGTTCTCCACCACCACCTCGGCTTTTTGGTCATCGGAGGGAATCTGTAACTATAGGGGACATCCTTTGATGCTCTAGGGGTCATGGACAATTGGCTTCGCCTTGGTAACTGGGGTATAGCATTAGAAAGACCACCATATTCACCAGTTGAAAGAAGTGATGATGCAGAAGAAAGATCAAGGAAGCTGAATCCTGCAATGACAACACAACTATAATAGGGAAACTAGCTTCAAATCTTTAAACTGATAGAGCCAACAGAAAATAATTATACCATAAACTTGTAGGGATAAGATATATCAGGTATTTGGATTAATGATCTGTTGACCATTTTGTTCCCTCAATCATGGTTCTTATAACACCGAATCCTCTAAAAGAACTACTACGTATGCCTTCCTGTACCCCCTTAAACCTCTATTTTTTACATGGCTTATTTCTAAAGGAGGCTTTAAACTACTACATGGCTTATTTCTAAACGAGGGAGCTTGAAGCATATGAGGCATTTCAAAGCCCTTTTTTATGATTAAAAGATGTCTGAATTTGATGATTAAGATGTTATATCTAAACTTGAAGACGGGATAATGAAGACTGTTTGTTTCTCATTATCTGAATGGATATAATATATCTTTATTTAAATTCTAATAAATATACAATTCAAATAAACAATAATTATTGTTTAAATCTTATATCAACAAAGTATTAGAAAAAAGCTTAACTTATGTGGTATTATAATATTATGTGTTTGAAGAAGCACACTTTGAAAGCCAGCAACAGTGGTCAATTGTGATAGTTCTAACTTGTGAGGTGGCAGTAGGTGGTTGTTGTGATTGATGGGAGGTGGCTGATGATGGCGGTTGTGCATTCCTGGCTGGTGAATAGGTATATGGTTGTGGCCAAAGGTGATTGTTATGCAGTTGTGACCGATAGTGGTTGTTGGCAGTGGAAGGCGATGGTGGTTGTTCACGATGACTGGTGGTAGAGGTGATTGGTAATGGATGTGGTTGGTGGTGATGGTGGTGGAGGTGTAGGTAATAGTCACATGAAGGAGGTTGGTGTTGGTGTTGGTGTTGGTGATTGGTTATGGAGGTAGCTGATTGACATGGAGGCTGTGCAATGGTAACTAACATTGAAGGTAGTTAGTGGTGGTTGTTGGCGGTTGTGGATATGTGGTAGAGGCTGGTGGTTGTCTGGTGCTATTGGATAGAGTAGTGATGAAACGTCTTCACAGGAATCCTTAATTGTATGTCTTTAGTAGTCATCATGCAGTGGTAGTGAGTGAAATAGTGATAAAATGTCATTTTCACGGGAATCATTAATTTAACAACATTTTAATGATCTTCAGACAATGTACAAGATAGGAATGAATAAGACCTACTAAAAGAAAATATGTTTTTATAAAGGAAAAAAATGCACTTACACACGCAGAAATCTGAAAATATCAAATTCAGACCTTTAACTGAAAACAAAAGTAGCTAGGCAGAACTAACATAAGAATAAGATCTATGCTTCGGTTAAAATCAGCTATCTCAGGCTAAAGAACAGTAGCCTAATGACCTCATTAAGAAACCAAATATCAATCTAGTTTAGTTGCAGTCATGCATATGATGCAACAACAAACACCAAATCAATAATGTTTTTATTTCAACTCAGAAGTGCAAAATAAAAAATAATGACATGCAAAAGGATCACCATCAAGAACTCATACACACCTTTGGAGCAGGATGCTGGATGCTGATGAGGTGCCGGTGAACGTCTAACACATCCGACTATAACCTTGGAAGGCAGCAGCGGGATGCATGACGATCCAGATCCATAGGACTTGGAGCTACATGCCTTGAAAGGCTTACAAATACCCCCAGACCTGAAGGAATATCCATTTAGGATCATATTCAAGCCCTTTGACAAGATCTACAAAGAAGAAAAGCACACAGCACTGTAAATGCACTGCAATGCAGACTAAAGACCAAGCGGACTGAGCCAAACATTTCAATGAAATTTGAAGCACCCTTGTCTAAACGAAGAAAATGCATATAAACCTGACTGACCATCAATTCCAAAATATGGAGGTTTTACCATTAATAATCACACAAGATGGAGAGTCTAATAAAATAGAAAGTTGAAGTTTGTTGTTATTTGGAAGAAGAAACTTCTTGTGTCCCTGTAGTATAACTTTATGAACTAATGACCAACACATACCCCTTTCTTAATGTTTTCACTAATAGAAGCCTCAAGGTTTCAACAGATATAAACTACATCTATTTGCAATTTTGAGTGAAGACACTAGTATTTTTCCAATAATGTACCAATGCTACCCATTGTCCATAAAAAGTGAGTGGTTTTATATTCAAACTTGTCTCAATCATCATAAAACAAAAGAAAGTGAAATTGCCCTACACCTTTAAGCCAGAAGCAAGAAGTACTACTCGCCCTTCACCACTGTTAAAGGAAGAATTATTTTAGAAATGCAGGATTTAAACACTAATATCCTTTAATCACTTTCTTCGACCAGCAAGTGAGAAACTTCTGCTCATAGACTAATTACTGATCCATACCACTTATACAGTCTAAAAGGGGACAGATTAGCTTTGAACTGTGATGGGAATAAATGTTATTGTTAATGTCGCTAAGGCAGTATTGTTTCTACAGAATTTGTGGAAGAAATGTAAAATTACACAAGAAAAACTTCAACAAGAATATAAGGACTGAAACACTCAGTTTAATCATCGGATGAAAGGTATTTATGTCAAATGTTGGAAAAAGGGCACTTCAAACAACTGCATAGTTTGGGTAAGGGTCGATCCCTAAAGAGTGTGTTGTAGATAGTCTATCCTAATGCAAGCACTAGTAAGTAGTACCTACTTCCACAGCTTGAGCCTGTTATCTAACTTTATCATTACTCAACACATTAGTGACTGTTTTCACAGCTCAAACCCATTGACTAAAGATTATAGTACATTGATAACTTCACCACTATTCTAAGGCTCCTTTTCGGTGGACCATACTATAAGGATCCATGATTCCTCCCTCGTCCAAAAGACGTGCCCAGCTTAATTTCTCCCCCTAGTCTCTAGTCATACAAATTCCCAATTTTGATAATGGAAACTGTTCTAATTGCCAATTTTTATTTTTATTTTTATTTTTGAATTTTTTCAAATGAAAAAAAAAGTGACCTTATTCAAACTTGAAGAAACTCAAATTTAACTCATAAATGCTCAAATGAAAGATTCTACAACATTACTTTACTACAAGTATCAGTTTTTTTTATTCTCCAGAGAAATATAAAAGCAGATAAGCTTACTTGAACAGTACGAGAAATCCGACGCTGCCGGAGCACCGACCACCACCGGAAAAGGTCGCCGTATCAACGGCGACTGAGAGGCGCAGCGAGCAGAAGTGGAAGGAAGGAAGAAACAATTCTAGAAGGAGAAGATAGACTGTTTTTTCTTATCGATTGGGATTTTGGGACATTGGGCTCGACGTTTGGGTTGGGCCTGTTATTGGGTCTTTACCTCGGAGAGGACATAAATCATCGAAAATTGAATTATCAAATTAATTCAAGCTGGAGAAATTACATAATTAGACATATTCTATTATTATGTATATTGTTATTACCTATAATTTTAAAATATTACGTATTTTACTACTAATTAAGAATTTTCTATCATATATTGAAAAAATACACTTAAATACATGTATTTTTGTTATCAGGAACTCTAAAATAAGGGGAGATGCAAGCGAGATGGGGAGGGAGGTAAGCGAGATATGTATGTATTTTGTATGATTCACATGTATTTGAGGTATCAAATAAATAGGAGAGTGGAAAGCAAGATAGGAGGGAAGCAAGAGAGGCGAACGAAATTTGTTATATATTTCATACATGTGAATCCACTTAGATACAATGTATATATAATAAATTACACTTAATTTTGATCTTATGTATCCCGAGATACATGTATCTGAATGTATTCGGACGCACCAATATTTAGTAAGATTCGTAATATTGCAAACTATAAGTATTTAAGTAATTAGCTTCTAAACTATTAGGATTTGTATAAGTTTCATTGAAGTTTAATCTAGCATATTGAATTGAACTTTAAAAATATAATATCTACCATCTATTTTAAATTATTGATTATCAAATTATCGAATTTGAACTTTATAAAATCGAATATTGAATGTCATCTCAAAAGATTTTGTTTTTGCCTTTTGTTTGTGATAACAATTATCATGTAATTTTTTTTATAATAATAATAGTAATAATAAGGTACTAAGAGAATGACTGTTGGGTAACGATAATATCATATTAATGGCAAGGTTTACAAAGGAGCTGACGTATTCAAGTTAGAGTCATGATTGAATAGACCCCTTTATTTGATGGACTTAGTTAAAAATAAAATTATAATTATTATTAATTATAATTTTTAGCATAATAATAAACGTTTGATCTTTGATAAATGATGTTTACAATTATAAGAAAAAACAAATAAACATAGGACAAACACCGCCAATGGTTAAAAAAGGAAAAAGAAGAACGAACAATGACAAAACCAGTACACCTTCTTCACTCATTCAATTGACCCAACCACTAACCTTTACACTTCAATTCAAAATTTCAAAAAATCAAAAATCACAAAAAATAAAATAAAAACCATCATTATGGTTTCGAAAATTACAAAATTTACTCTTACCATTGAAATAAAAACATCACTTTTCTCCCTAAAATTCACTTGTGATATTCCGTTATATAGAGAAATATTCTTATTAGAATCCACTCGTAAAATATAAGTGGTATGACCAACATGAATAGTAGTGCATTGATAGGATTATTTTAACTTTAATTAAAAGTCTCGAATTCAATTTTTTTTACTCATATAAGAGCATCAAAACAAGTTTCGATTTCGAATGCTACTTAAAACTCCAATATGAATTTTGAACCCCGAATATCAAAAAAAATATTAAAACATAAGTGGTATGATTAGTCATCAAATTATTGACCCCATGATCATATCAATATCACATATACTATCCAAAAAATTCCAAAAATCATTCATTCAATTTCATCCTCCAACAAAAATGCCCTCAATTTCAACCCTCAATTCTTCTCAATTTCTACTCAAAACCTTCTTCTTCTCCATATCCATTTTCTCACTGGTCAACGCTCGTTCGATAAAGTCAACGCATCATCACAGTGTAGAGCTCGATGAATCTCTTACATATCTATGGCCGTTGCCGGCTCAATTCACTTCCGGTAACGATACGCTCACTGTTGATCCCAATTTGACACTTGATTTTACCGGAAATAGCGGTAGTGGTGGTGGATCAGTTGTTGTTGAAGAAGCGTTTGAGAGATATAAGAAGATTATTTTTAAGCATGGTTCTAAGTTAGCTAAATCTGGTGAATATTTTGACGTCAATAGGGTTACCGTCATTGTTCACTCCGATAACGATGAGGTAATGTTTTATGCTAATGTTGAGATTCATATTGTGTTGAATTGTGTGAAATGTATAGTCTAAAGATATGATTTTTATGGATTGAAGTTGTTTAAAAGTGTTACTTAGATTACCAATTACATGTAATTACTTTTTTTTTTTTAATGATCTTGGTGGAGGCTATTTGCTACCTCCCACTAGTAAATACTGCGGATAACTCTGTCCATCAAGTCTTGGACAAATGGGAAGAAATCATCTAGTGTTTTTGCCTTGGACGTCAGACCTCGGACAAATGAGAAATAATCAAATATGTAGTGTTTTTGCTACATATTGTGTTGAATTGCGTGAACTCTTCTCAAAAGATATGATTTTTAATGGATTTAAGTTATATAAACTAAAACCAAATTAGAACGGTGTGTCTGGCAGCTCACTCGCACCTCGACTAATGTCTAGTGTTTTTGCCTCTTTTGGGATTTGAACCCGAGACTTCATGGGTATGGGGTAACTTTGTCCACCAAGGCTTCGACAAATGGGAAGAAGTCAATAGTGTTTTTGCTACATATTGTGTTGAATTCTGTGAAATGTCTTCTCCAAAGATAGGATTTTTTTATCAGACATAAGTTATAATGTTATATAAACGAACAGTGTAGAGAATTTTAAGCTGAGATAGCAGATTAATTGTTTTTAGAGTATTACCAATTAGTGCTTTATTATAGAGGTTTACGTGTACTTACTTTATAAAGACCTGATTGTGGAAATACTTTTTATACTATGAGTGCATAGATCTTATATGTGTCTTTTTTTCTTTTTCTATTTACATTTTGAGACATGACATTTCATATGGCCTAATACCTTGATTCTGGACCTTTGATCTCATAGTTGTTGGGTTGTGTGAATGACCTTATTTTAAACGTTTTTGCTGATAGAGAGGAGACATATTTATTTATATTTGCAACAACTTGAACCAATTGATGCTTAATGTGAATGATTTTTTATGGGTTTGTTGAATTGTTTTTTTTCTCAGTTGCAACTTGGCGTTGATGAGAGCTATTCATTATTGGTGACGAAGAGCAATGAACGTTCAATTATCGGGGGAGTCTCGATTGAGGTAAAGTTAACATTGATGTGGTGGAACTTTTCTTTATTTCTTGTTCAAAGAAAAATCTTTTCCTGCCCACAAACTCTCAATTGGAGAAGCTATGTTTTGTAGCATACAGTAGGATGATGTTGATGAATGTGATATAAAACTTAACCAAATAGGAAGTAGAACTAGATCAAAATCTCCATGGTAGTTAAAGAATATGTCTAATGATTAGGATGTAGAGAATGATTCGCCTCCTCTACTTAACATAAGTTGATCTCTGACGTTTCTGAAGAATCTCAAGAGCTAACAGGATATTAGTAGGTAGACATTTAAGGAGTCGGAAGAATGTAGAGAATGATTTCTAATAAAGAAGCAGAACATTTTGTAGTTATTAGTGTTTTCATCCTTAGTGAAATGTAAAACACTATGCTTTACTTAGAACTTTCTAGTATTCTTTTTCTTTCCTATCCATGTACTTTTCTTATGTAGCATGGCTTCCCTTTTAATTACATCTGGAGAACTTTCTAGTATTCTTTTCTTTTTCTAGTACTCTTGCTCTAGCTCCTGATAGTATATAACCTTTGCCTATCTAATCTTACTTTATCATAGTTAACTTCTCCAATCTGTACTGTTAACCCACTTATCAAGAAAAAAGAATGCAACAGAAAAGTCATGTCCTGTAATTTCGTCCCCTGCCTTTGACCGTCATGTGATGATGGTGCTAGATTGTGCATTCTTTGATTGGAGTGACTATAACTAGAAGTACATGAATAATTTTTTCGTCAACACTGCAGGCAAATTCTGTTTATGGTGCACTAAGAGGACTTGAGGTACGTATGTTAAATGAATATGGTTTATCATAGTGGACAGGGATTTTTGCCACTACGGTTTATCTTAGTGGAATTAGGGATTTATGACTGTTAATTTCATATCCTCACTGATAACAACAAGTTTACTCAAACCCTTTTATGCAGACATTGAGTCAGTTATGTAAATTTGATTACGGGGTTAAAACAGTGCAAATTCATAAGGCTCCATGGTTTATTCAAGACAAGCCCAGATTTGCATATCGTGGTCTTCTGTTAGGTAAGATCCAATCTTTTGTACTGATACAGCTAATTCTTGGGATTTAGTTGCCGTACAGTTTTCCCGTGCACTCTTATTGACTTGGTGGTCACTTTATATGTAATTCGTCATACTTCTGAAAATGAGTCAAAACATCCGGATGTTGCCTTTTTCAGAGCACTAACTGATCTACTTGTTGTATTATTCTGCAGATACATCAAGGCACTATTTGCCAATTGAAATTATCAAGCAAATTATTGAATCTATGTCCTATGCTAAACTTGTAAGTTGTTGAATCCTATTTTACTGATCCAGTTTTTGAAATGAGCAATTTCTTATTTCTGAAATTGTTGATTGGAATCAGTAGAATGTTCTCCATTGGCACATCATAGATGAAGAGTCATTTCCTCTAGAAGTGCCTTCTTACCCAAACTTGTGGAAAGGGGCATATACAAAGTGGGAACGCTACACTGTCGAGGATGCCATTGAAATTGTTGAGTAAGAATTTTCTCCCCCAACTCAGATAATATGAAGTCTTTTTGGTATGAAGGATTTCCCCCTACCTTTTTCAATAACCTTGAGCGCAGTAACTAAGTGATTTTTCCTTTTATTGCCTTTGAGTTTTAAATAAAGTCCCGAGGGTGAATCAAATACTTTGAGCATTTGCTCCATATTTCTTAGAGAAGAAAGTAAAAAATGAAAGGGCAACGGCTGGAGGTGTTAACATCTTCATCTCAAGTGGCTACTAGAAAACCATATGTAGTATTATTCTAAACAATTGGCTGTATGGTTTTAGAGGGGCCAACAATAGTGAATTACTTATATTACACTGGATCAATATTCTAGTTTTACGTGCAAATCTGACCACACCAAATAATGGATACCATTATAATACTTAAATTTGATCAAAAAGTTTATTATGAGATTTAGTTCAACACATTAACCGGATCATTTTGTACCATCTAGAGAATTGGTTAAAGCTATCAATCAATTGGGGAACTTTCAAAGAGAGTCTTCTTCTAGTGTTTCATTGAACAATTACTATGAACTTAAAGTTACAATCTTATCCTTTCGTTGTCTTTGATTATATAATTTCAATATCTATGCTTCCATTCAATTAATTGTTCTGGATATTGTTAAAGTTCCAGAATAAATGATACAAAGAACTATAATATTCTTTTACGTTATCATCTGTTTCAGTTGTTTGTTCTGTTTTTGGCTTCTCGTTAGATGTTCCTATATTATAAATTGATGCTGACAGAGTTCTCCTTGTTTCTTCTCTTCATGATGTCACATCAATTGAAGCTTTGCAAAGATGAGAGGTTCGTGACATCTTTGAAGTCTATGCAAATGTTTCATCACCTCATCTAATGTTTTTTGGTTGTTGGTTAACGCAATGCATCTATACTTTTCTTGATAAGTAAAAAAAGAATGTGTAGTCCTTTTCTAATTCCAAAAGTGTTACCTACACAGGTATCAATGTTATGGCAGAAGTTGATGTTCCCGGCCATGCAGAATCATGGTAAGTGTTTAAATTGGTCTATTCCTCGTACAGTCGTACTATATTGGGTCTATTAGAAATTTACGAATCTTTGGATTTTGAATTGCTGGTAGTTTGCCTTAATTGCTCTTCACTTTTATCTGACTTATTCTCCTGCAGGTTTTAAATTAATTGCAGGTTTTAAATTAATCCCGCTAGTGTGGTACTTTTTTTGGTAAAGATACCAATGCTTAGTTAAAAAGCACAAAAACCTTTGAGAGCTGTACTTTTTAGGTGATAATTGGAAATTTTTTTCATGTGTATTGAATTCTTTAGTTTTTCAGATTGGTCTTATTTGGTCACCATTCCAATCATCAAATTGGGTTTCTGAAATAAAGGAAAAGTCCTGCTTATTTTGAAGTAAAACAGAAAGAAATATGAAGCGTATGATATTTGCATGGCGAAAGTAATTGTACTTCTAATCAGAATAAAGATACCAGGGAAACACGTAACCTCGTTTGAATCTCTGACCTCCCTCCTAACTAATAAGCGCAGAACCATTGAACAAACTTGGTTAACAAACATAGTTTATTTGTGGGGGGTGGGGGGGTAATAATGTTCCAACATTTTTGGTGTGGTGACAATGTTTTGCATAGAAAGATGTTTAAAAAAGAGAGAATGTTACAAAGAACATGAATATTTTCTTATTCATTGTAGGTCATCACTCCCTTTAGTTGTGTTATAAATTTATGTTGTTTCTCAGTTTGGTTTTATTCACTCTACAGGGGTGCAGGGTACCCTGATCTTTGGCCTTCTCCATCTTGTAAAGAGCCCTTAGATGTTTCAAAAAACTATACTTTTGATGTGATCTCAGGCATCCTGGCTGGTTAGTTTCGAAGGTTTCCCTTTAAGAAGTCTACCATTTTTTCCTGGATTTGTATAATTACATTTAACTTTCTTTGTGATGTAGCTAAAAAGGATATATTTTCATACTTCAATTTATCATTATCTTTTATTTAGAGATTAGAGCCTAGTTTTTAGTAAGATAATCTTATCTTTTAGTTAGAGTTTCAAGAGTTCTTACTTTGAGTTCACTGCTCTATAAATAGTGCCTTTTGCACTTTGTCTGAGACTATTGAAACACGTAAGGAATTGAGTTGATCATCAGTTTAACTTCTATACACTAACAATATAAAAAAAATCGTGTCACCTAAAATTAGCTACAAGCAACTGTAGTTAACTTTTCTATAAAAAATGAGATCAGTAACCTAGAAGCTGAGACAGGTAACGTTCTAAAACATGTTAAAGTACCTGATAGCGTAAAAATTCTGGAAGTGTATGTAATTTCAATCTATATCCCTACAATTCTATCTTGCACCGTGTCTTCTTGCACCCTTCCCCTTTCTTTCCCCATCTTCAACCCTCTTATTCTTTTGTTTCGCTCTTTTTCTCTTCTCTTTCTGTCTGTCTCTTGTCCTTCTCTCTTTCTCCTCTTTCTCATTTCTTGCCTTTCTCCCTTTTTTGTTTCTCGTATGACATTTCCCTCTCTCTCTCTCTCTATGTACATTGCATCCTTGCATATTTAATTCTGATAATGGACATGCCTCCCATTTACTGATTTAATCCTCTGGTCATAGTTTAGTATTGCATTATCCTCTCAAAAAGGACCATTGAACTCAAAGTTGCCGCGCATGAAGACATTATTTTTTCTCTTTCTTGTCACCACGGATGTTAAATTTCCATTATTTATTTTTTGGCAGATATGAGGAAGATTTTTCCATTTGAGCTCTTCCACTTAGGCGGTGACGAGGTCAACACAAGTTAGTACTATTTTTCTATTTTTTGCAGAAACTTCCCTACATTTTGTTGCATTTCTAATTTTAGCTAATATCATTGGACCAAGAGAATAGAAAACAATTATGATATGTCCACCAATGTCAAGTTAAGATAACTTGTTGCTTCAGAATCACAACTGTGAAGATTTTAAGCAATCGTTGGCTCTAGAAGTATACTGATTCAAGATACCAGAAAAACCAATAGCTAAAGGGCAAAGTGTCTTAGAATTGAAATATTTTGTATTTTAGTTCCCACATCTTTGATTATGCCGTTTACTCTTGTTTTTATTTTAAAGTTAAGGGTTAAGCTACTATCTTCTTCAGCTCTTCTCTTGGATAAATCAATTGCAGAATAGATGAATTATTTGTAACAGTTCTGTTTTTCTATTTAGTTTTTTTATTTGTTAAGAAGAAAAAGAAGAAGAAGAGTCCTATAGAATAGAATCCAGATATAGAAAATATCCTGTACGTACTGGCAACCTATCCTTCATTTTAGAGTCCCAGCAATTTCAGTGCTGTATCATGTTATAAGTCGTGTTTACGGAGTTCTATTTCGTGGTATCCATCCATATGACTGATAACTTAGTAATTTTTTTCTTCCATTATAGTACTGCAAATATTTCTTTCACTTTCTTCTCGGATTCTATCGAACAGTTGATAGTGATATGCTCTTATGTTGGTTGTTAAAAAAGATATTTCTCTTTTGATGTCACTTTTTGTCATTCTCTTTTTCAACCAGAACTCTCGTTATATGCGTATCTTTCTGACCATGCATGCACTTACACACCAAAAGAAAATGATCGTTGTTGGATCTTTTTTGTGGTTGAGTATTGTTCATCGAAAATAAGTACTGAATATTGTTCATTTTTGCAGCTTGTTGGACAACTACACCACACGTGAAACAATGGTAACCTCCCTCTTCTTATGTCCTTCATGTTTTTGAAGTTCCATAGATATGTTGAAATTGCTCTAACTTGTTTGTCAAACCAAAAAAAGGCGCAGTTAGTATTTCAGTCATGGAAATAGATTGCACTATGCCTATAAGAACAGCGGCATCTATATATTGACTTATATCAATGAGGATGAAAATCACGAGTGATTATAGGGGATCCTATTACCAATATGGATCTTATGTTTCACACATTTATGTTACATAAACCAATTCGTGATTCAGTTAGTGCAGGATATACTTTGCATTGAGAATATGTCCCAGGTATTACTAGAAATGCTACTATCTGTTTTTTTCTTGATATCAATAAAGGACTGTGGACGAAGTAATCATTCGTTCTGTATGTAGGCTATATATTTATGTCATTTTGTGTTTTAGATTTAGATGGATTATAACCTTTATTTTTTGCTGATAACATGCCCTGATTCATCCCTTTAATTATGTCTCCTATCTTTACTTTTTCAATGCAGTGCTGTTCATCAACTCATTCTGTTTGCAGGCTTCAAGATCATAATATGACTGCAAAGGATGCATATCAGTATTTTGTACTCAAAGCTCAAGAAATAGCTATATCACACAACTGGACACCTGTTAACTGGTAAATTCTCTTAGAAATCACAAACAAAGTGCCTTGTTGTACTTGTATGTTCGTGTTTTTCTTCCTTTTAATCAGTTAAAATAGGGAACAGTGAAGATTAACAAAATATAGATAATATATTAAACAGATTCTAATCAGAGTGAAGATTTTGTTGGACTGTGGTTCCTTTGAACTTGCGGGGCAAGGTGTTTTCTTTTCTACGTTTCTATTTTATCTGCGACTTGGCAAAAGTATTAAAAATATGTGTTGCAAAAAAGTTAATTGGAGTATTGCTGTCTTATAATGCATAAAATAAAATTTTGTTTTTTGAAAAGGATACCAGTCGTTCGTTTGATTTACAAGCAAGCTTGAGCAGTTATTTTGGGTTGAAATGCAGTCATTCGTTTTTTTCTAATGTATGACATGGTATATGGATTTTATTTTTGTAGGGAAGAAACCTTCAACAATTTTCCATCTAAACTTAACCCACGGACTGTGGTGCATAACTGGTGAGGATCAATCTGACTGGATATATCTGCTCACTAATATGATGGGTTTTTCCCTTTTTAAGTATGCAACCATCTGAATATCTTATTGATATAGGTTAGTTGGTGGTGTTTGTGCAAAGGCAGTTGCAAGTGGTTTTAGATGCATTTGGAGCAATCAGGGTTATTGGTATCTCGATCACTTAGATGTCCCGTGGGAGGAAGTCTATTATGCAGAACCACTGGAAGGAATAAAGAGTATCTCTGAGCAAAATCTTGTACTTGGAGGTGAAGTATGCATGTGGGGAGAAACCGCAGATGCCTCTGATGTTCAACAAACCATATGGCCACGGGCTGCAGCTGCAGCAGGTATTCTCTTGGATATGTTGGATTGCACGACACTTTACGGCAGTTCAACTATGTTGCATATCACAAATATATCTTGTCCTCCCGACCTTAGTTATGATGGCATTTCTCAAAGGAGCGTTCAGCCAAAGTGGCAGAAGCATGACAACTTTTTTCTGAATCCAAGATATTGCCCGTTTGGACGTGAATTATTTCCTTCTTTTCAAAAAATATTTCAAAACAATGTTTGGTTACACATTAGAATGATTTGTTGGCTAGTTATTTTTCCAACTTTGACCAGGTTTTCAAGTGAATTTTTCTCTCACAA
The DNA here is from genome assembly GCA_036250505.1 of Solanum acaule. Taxonomy (NCBI): domain Eukaryota; kingdom Viridiplantae; phylum Streptophyta; class Magnoliopsida; order Solanales; family Solanaceae; genus Solanum; species Solanum acaule. The sequence continues at coordinate 17,919 of JAJOOR010005351.1, read as the reverse complement.
CTTCAAACTCTTTTCCAAGTGAAATGCATGTCCAAACACAACCTCAACTTCCAAATTCTATTTTTCAACTTCAACTTTAAATACTGCTCCATCCGTTCCAATTTATTTGTCTTACTTTCCTTTTCAATCCGTTTCAAAAAGAATGTTTTTTCCTTTTTGAAAACTCTTTAATTTCAACTTTCCACATGACTTCTACGTATCTTTTGTTTAAGAGCACAAGATTCAAAGGTTCTCTTTACTTTCCTAAACTCTGTGTCAAGTCAAAACCATACAATCAGACTGAAACAAAAGGAGTACTTTTTTTAAATCCAAATATCACTCAATTCATGTCCAAACGCCTACCTTTTTTTACCCTCCCTAGGAGCTCCCACCATTTTATCCAAATGTCGAACTCACAACTTTAGGGTTGGAAGTGAGGGGTGTTTACCATCCGAGCAACTCCCTCCTGTTGCCTACTTATTTTTCATTCTGGTATTGACATCTTTGTTTTACTAGACTGGTGACGAAACAAAACTCAACCACTGATTTCTACTAGATCTTCCACTCAAGTCTTTTGCTGTCATATATTAGGTTCTCTTTCTCCAGAAGAAATTTCAAGCTTGCTACTGATACTGACTTCGTGTTTACTTTACAGAGCGGTTGTGGAGCGACAAGGAGACCACATCATCAAGAAATACTACGTCAACTGCATTACAGAGGCTGGAGTACTTCCGATGCCTCTTGACAAGGCGTGGTGTTCCAGCAGCTCCAGTTACCAATTTTTATGCTCGACGTCCTCCATTGGGGCCAGGGTCATGTTATGAACAATAACTTGTGTAGCATCATCAAGTTAGATCCGTGTGCTATAACTGGTAAGTTTGCGAAGCTCATGACCTAGTAAATCTGGTCAGCTTGACGCTGCTGTATAGTCTCCTGGCCTTAGAAGCGATTCTACGTTGAGATTGTCTGTTGTTTACTCGCTCATTTTCGGGATCTTCACTGTACCATTATTGTGTTTTCTTAATGTGAGCAAGAGAAAACTGTATGATCTTGCAAGACTCCATACTTTAAAGACTGGATTTGGCGATATTTTGCCTCATGTATTACATTCAAACTTGTAATCTCATATTCTTAATTCATTCCTTTTCCATTTTCATGTGTTTTAACTAAAAGACTATCTCCATAATATGTTACCATCTTATCCAAAAACTAAACAATTGGAATATAAAGGTTTATATATGTATAAAGTTCATGTGAATTTCTCTTCGTAGTTTTTCATTTTACTGGGTTCGTGAAAAGATTTGAGTTTCGAAATTCAATAAGATTGGCGATATTAAAAGAAAGGGAGTCTCAATAATTGAAGCAACAAGAAATTCTTTAGCCTTTAAATCGGAATATAACATGTTGTTCCAGCTCGATACCGTCAAGAATTTTTGGGGATAAATTGATTCTAGAATTGACAATGATAGTGACTCTATGAGGGATCGTTTGGTACGTGGGATAAAAAAAGACTTAGACTTGACTAAACTTTCCTATTTAATTCAAATAGTATAACATTAGTGGAGTTAAATCTGGAAAAGAATCTTGGCTAAGAGATAAATAATTTATATTATTGACTTAGTAGGTCATTGAATAAGACATTTGAATTGAATATTCCAATTCCCCTTGTGACTTAAATCAAACACTACTCATCAGTATTCTAATGTTTACGTCAAACAAATAAATGTAAAACATGTGTATCATGTCTTATATATAACTAGGAAACAATCCGCGCTTTGCGCGATAAATTAATCAATTTAGAAAATATTTCTAAAGTACAAATTTTGTGAAACAAATATGATAAGACTTTTCATGTCTATGCATAAAAAATAGTTTAAAATATTCATGAAATTTTTCTTATATAATTTTGTTATTAAAATTAGAGTTAGATGAATGGTATATAAAAACATTTTCATTTTTAAATACAATATATGTGATTCTAATAGTAGTAGGTTTGTTTCTTTCATCAGATATATGACATATTTGTTTTCCAAAAATTTCCTTCATTAAGAATAAAACAATAAAAAATAAATGAAACTAAACATATAAAGGGAAAAAAGAAATATAAGAATCCACTACAATGGAATCGCTCCTCTTCAATTAGACGGTTAAAACTTAAAAGGTATTTACTACAATTTCTTTTGATTATAAGATTAAAATTTTGAAATAATAATTTTCTTTTATTTAATTATAAGTATTTAAAACTCTTTTCTTAGTTATTATCCTATGTCCAAAATTAAGTCAACTAACAATTTCTTTCTCTAAGCTTATATATGAAAAGTATTATAAATTATAATTTTACTCATGTATTTATCAATATGAGTAAGAAGATATATATTAACTAAATTTTGATCAAAATTTGTATCATTTGACTCTTAAGAAAGAACGAATTAAAAAGCGAGAAAAAGATTTAAAAAAGTGAAAAATTAGATAATAGGAATAGTACAATAGGAATATGATATGACCTCGTTACAAATTTATCCAAGATATAATATGGATTAATGGATGAAATCTTCATATATTTATGCATACAAATTTAATTATTTTCTCAAATTAGTTCGAAAACTTTGCATATCACCTATTTTATAATTAATTAAGTTCATAGCTTAGATTTTTTAAAATTTGCAATTACAAAATTCTCTAATTTTAAATTTAAAAGTAGATATTCTAACATTAAAAAATATTTGTTAATATAACCCATATCTTATCTAAAAAAAAACTATAGATTACAAAATAAAAAATTAAATGTAATTTTGTAAAATATTCAAAATATGAAATATTTATTCTCTACTAATTATTTATAATCCGAAAATTTAAAATGGTAAAAATGTATTGATGAAGAACAATGTCACCAAATTTTATAAACCTCAACTTGTTCAGTAAGAAAACTTTTTAGCCAAAAGTAATGTACCCATTCTCTAATTGCTTTCAAAATTTTCTTGACTGCATCCTCTTAACTTTTCTCAAAATCATATTTTTAAAATCCTCATACTATTTCAACATTTATATGAATTGGAACAATTTAATTAATTCAACTAATAGAAGAAAATTCTTAGACATTCTTAGTATAATTTGTAAATATACGCATTTCTCAATGAAACAAATTTCTATTATATTTATGAAGAATGGACAATTAGATCATTTCAATGATGAAAATTTTAAAATTAATAAAATAATGATAATTCACAAGGAGACTATAATTGGTTGGAACTTGGAAGCCATATATATTAACAAATAATTGATACATATACTAAATCAAAAAATGGATCAAAAGTCGCATGTTCTTTCCTCATTAGGAATCAAATCATTAATCCAAATTAATTGAGATAATCTTTTTTGGCTTGTACTTCAAGAGGATCAGTGACAAATCCAATCAACTTTAAAATCTCTTGTTTTTTCTTCACATGTGTGTTTCGCGAGGCAAGGACCTAGTTATCCTTCAATCGTTATTCCTTTGTTTCAAAAGGAGCCAGAATCACCTCTTTTTGCGATCATGTTCATTTGATACATTTTCTACACACATAAAATTCATAATAAGCTCAAAACACTCAAAATAATAATCTAACAATACAATTATGCATAGAATATAAAGCAATAAGTTATTATTTGCCAATAACGTTGTATAAATATAAACTTTTAGCCGAATACCACTCCACAATTTGGCATCTGTAGTTAGAGATAATCTAAAAAAGGAAGAGAGATCAAGGAGCCTAGCAACTGATTACATATGTGAAATGAAAGAGGAAAGCTGTTGATGAGATAGAGAATGAATATGTACCTTTAAGCCTTGGAAGGAATTTAATTAGTTGTAGAGAGAATATGCTTAGGAAAATAGTGAGGTTAATAGAGTTTAAATAGCTATTAAAAATTAAATATAGTCATTAATGTTGCAATTACTAAAAAAATAAAACTTTTCTAATTAGTGCTAATTTGTAGATAATCAGTTATGTGGATTAGGAAAACGTCCTAAATTTAATTGGAGAAATTACTACGTGTTATAATTATACTAAATGCACCACTATGTTCTTAGCCGTTACATAATTTATTTTGATAGTAAAAGTAAATGTAAAAATGCTAATAGTAAGGAAAGAGAATAACTGTTAATAATAAGGACATAGAGTAAATGTTTAAAAAGTTTTTTTGAACAAAAAATAAAAGAATTTTTTTTAAGAAAATAAATAAATAGTAATAGAGGCCAATGAAGCATGCCACATCAGATTTTTTTTTTCCAGCTTTATATATTGATGCTTTAATCTCTTAATTATGATTAAGCGATCGACATTCTCACATTAATTCATAATATATGGTGAAATTATACGTAAATATTATATGTAAATAAATTTATTGAGATAAATGCACCATATGACTGCATCTATTATCTTTCCATTTGTATTATATAATATTCAAGGGCATGAGATACTGCTTCGTCAATTTTCTATAATTATATATATGGACTTTATGTTTCCTTTAATTAAGAAATAATAAATAAAACGTGTATTTTATTATAATAGTTATATTAGTTGGTGTATATAGTTTCAATAGACATGGAAAATAATTTGAGGAATGTAAATGTTAAGGGAAAAATAAGGAGAAAAATAGTTATATACTAATGTGGATAAGTAAAAAAATATAATTAATATAATGAACGGAGAAAATAAATACGAAGAAGATTTTAATCACTAACCTCTTACTATATAAGGAGCAACAAAACTAATTCAAATAGAATAAATTCCTAAGCCAAATTGACATATATTTAACATCAATAAGCATAAAATTTTATTCTTTATATTATTATATATTGTCTTTTTATAAAATGTTTTTGTCAAAAATAATAATTGTCTGTTTGAAATTATTTTGGAATGGTATCATTGAAACACCTTTTAAAACCCAAAAAAACTACTCAATATTAATATCTCTACAAAAATGCCACATACACTATTGTTTACATTTATATAATCAAATCATTTTATAACAATTTCATGAATATTTTTTAATTGGTATGGCGAGATGCTGTTATAGAGAACAAATCATGTGATATAATATGAAAGTCGATTCTAACGTTATGACAAAATCTTATTATAGAATATGAATGTTATAGAAAAATCTGACGATAGTCAAATAATCGACTTTTTCAATAAGCAGTTTAAAGGGTTTTTTCTTTCCCACTCAATAAATAAATTGAGTGAAAAGGAAGCACTACTTTATTGTGAAGTTTAAAGTATGACTCACATTTGCACTATTATTGCAAAAAAATTATTCTACACGATATTCACATTTATTCTTGCACTATTATTTTTAATTATATAATTATAGTGTTGGGATTAATTAATGGACGTCTCAATTAATTTTATGAAACGTTTATTATGTTTCACTAATAATAGATATCAGATAAAGTTGTCCATTTAAAGGAAGTGCAATAATATTTGCTAGTGTTACAAGATATTTGGCTTCCCTTATTTTTGAGAAAAAAGTGGCGATGGAAAATAATTTATGGTATATTTATTCACATTTGGTGTTTCTATTGAATTTATATCATTTAACCATATCAATTAGTCATAGATGTCTATAAAAGACATATTCTGAATTTACTGTATTGATATATATACTCAATGTGAATATGATATTTATCACGATCTAATGAATAGTCATGTTGAATAAATATTTTTTTTTTATAATGAAATAATGATATCACAGTTGATTTATGTGTATCTCATCAATTTTACTGGATAACTTTTATTTGAGCCAGTGAATATAAGATATATGTCTTGCATATACGTCTTTTAGCATTTAGTTAACCACAGTTAAGTGATATGCATTTTTCATTTGTTGATCTTGATATTAATTATTTAGCTAGGTGTAAATACTCGATACAAATAAGTATTTATTTATTTACACATAAACCTTTAACATTTAACCATAGTTACTTAACATGAATTTTTACCAGAGCTATCAAATTGGGATTAGCCCATGGGGTCGGCCCGACCCAATCCGCTATTGGGGTATGGTTGTGATACGATTTTTCAAGCTCATTTAAAATTAAGGCTTATAAGCCCAATTCATATAAGCCTTTGGGCCTTGAGGCATGATCGGGGCCAGTCCATGGGCCAAAACTATTTATTTAAGGGTAACTTATAGAAATTTCACTAGTGTATGAGCTAATTACTTAGATGCACATTATGTTGTAATAGTTTGAATCTTATCAGATTTTGGTGTGTCCAGACACATGTATCACGGAATACGTGGATTCAAAATTAGGTGTAATTTGTTCTAGATACTTCTATCTGTCAATATTTAAATGAAAAAAAAAAGAGAGTCGAAGATTAAAGGAGTTTTACTATTTTTACGTGGATTCCTCATAATTTAAAACAATATATAAAACCATATAATAATCACTATTAAATGCAAAAATAAATTGCGTGCAATATGTAACAGAGAATTCATACCATACAACTAACGTGAGTCCTTTAAATTCAATGATATTTAATAAACAAGGTATTGATTGTGACATTGAAAGATTGACCTTCTGTTTTCGCGATTTTATGAATTTATACGATGATTTTAAATTTATATTTTACAGTAATAATTGAGTTTATAGTAAAAATATATTAGAATAAAATTTTCTGACATAAAATTTAAATCAATCAAACTTCAAAATTATTTAATATCAAATGAGAAATTCAAAAATTAAAACTCGATTATAAAATGAGGCAGAACACATTACAAGTAAATTATAGTAAACCATAAGAACTAGTTAACTTTCACATGACCTTTGGTGGGGGTGGGTCGGATCAAATTTGTGTTTTCAAAAGGAAAAAGAATAGTTATACCCTAAAAAGGGAAACTATTTACAAGCGTCTACTCTCTTACAATCGTGTATCAAATCAAGATAAATATATTGATCGGGTCCAATTTGGATACATACTTTACCTAATCGATCAAATTTGGATAGTTTCCCGATGGGTTGAATTTTAAAATTAAATAATACATATATGACAAATCATAATAAGTCACGTAACTATTTTAAATTACAAAAAGACATCCTGCTTAATCCATTAGTTTAAGGCGTATTCTTGTGTTAAAAAAAAAGTGATTGTATTATTTTAGACTAAAAGGTAAAATGCGGGTATATACGAGCTATTTTTTATATGTTAGATATTTTTGACACTATATTGAATATAAAAATAAAAAATTTACTTTTATTACTCCCTTCATTCCATTTTAGTTGTAACTTTACCCTTTTTTCATGTCTATTAAGAAAATATAATAAATATAATGTACAATTTTCTCCTTATTTATTAGATTATTTTTTTAATTTAGAATTGAGCAAATTAAAGAACACGACTTTAGTATTAAGGATATAATTGAAAATAATTTCCAACTTTAATATTGATTTTTTTAAATGCAGTTATAATAAGATAATTTTTTTGAGCTAAAGTAATGATTAAAATGAGACAGAGTATTAAAAAAAACGAAAAAGAGTAAAAAAAAAACTTTTATTAAATTATGTGAAATTGAATAAACATGCCCCAAATTAATAGTTTGGTCTAAAAAGTCGCTACGGCTAATAATCTGATTAAAAAAATATCCTTATTGTTATTAATGGTTAAAAATATCTTTTTTTTAATAAATATATTTCTAATTTTATTACTATTGAAGAACCTAATTCTTGTGTTTTTTTTTTTTAAAAATCACTTTAACTATTAAATAAATAGGTAATAATATTGTTTCTTCTTAATTTTATATATTTTAACACTTAAAATATAAAAACTTCATGTACTTTTCAAATTGATAATATATGCCATATATATAAGACTATAGTGAACCTGTCATTAATTTTTATTTAGATAACGATAAAAAAATTCTAAGAAAATAGAAAATATTTTTACTGCTTATTTTTTTTGAATTGAAATAGGATAAATATTTTCTAATTAAAAAAATCAGCATTAGAAAAATAATGTTTTTTAAAAAACAATTTATTTATTTGAAAAATAAATAAAGAAGAAGACATTTTAACTCGTTAAGTAATAATGGGAGCATTTTTAGACCAAGTGGGTGACAACACATGCATTTTTAGGTCAAACTATTAACTAAGAACATTTTTTATTAAATTCCGCATAATTTAAGAACATTTTAACCCTTAATCATAAAATAAATATATTAAGATGCTTTTGTACTCCAATTAAATATTCATGTTATATGTTTCAAAAAATTGAATTTCATTAATCAAGTTTGTAAACCATTAGCATAAGATTGCAGTGGGATGATTAGAGTTTCTTCAACCTTAATCAAAAGTCTCATGTTTGAACCCTCAAAATGAAAAAATTCCTATTGGAAGTGTTGGTCCAAAATAAGTTCTACAATGTACGAATTTAAATTAATTGAGCTTAAATATAAATGTCGAACACCATATAAAAAAATAATTTTAATTTTTTTTGTAACGGAAGAACCTAATTATGAAAAGGTCAATAAAACATTATATATAAACATATCTGATAAAGTGTAAAAAAGACTATTTCATTTACTGCTTCAGTCTATTTTTTTACTTGAATTACGTTATACTAGTGACAGAGTCAAGAATGAATTCAAAACTGAATTGACTAATTTACTGAATTGAAACTCCCGTAATTAATTTCTCCTTTTTCGAGACTCATATTTGACAATTTGATTTGTTTCTTATTCTATTCAACTTTCGTGATTAATGAAATGCGTAAATCAGGCTATTTCTATTTATGAGAAGGTCATTCGAATAAATGACGAGCATATCTAATAAAATATAATGGACAATTCAGTTATTGCTCTGTTCTTAACACAGATCCTACACCTATATAAATGGTAGAGTCGAGAGAAGACTCTCATTCTCAAAACAGAACTGTCTATAGAGTTGAATTAAAATTTCATCAGGTAATGTTTCATTTCTTAGAGAAGCATACTAGAAATTTGATAATTTGAAGAATTATGATCAATTAGTCTAAACAAATTTTAAATACCCATATATTTTTCAATTTACTTGATTTTTAACTATTACTTTGACATTTTTACTTCACTATTTTTTATTTTATTTTTATAATAGATAATTGTATAAACATTTTAAATTCAGTGTTCCTCAAATATCTCAATTCAGTATTTCATTTTACGTTACTCTGCTTTTATGAGTGAACCACTTCGTCAGTATTAGCTATATGCTGATCAACTCAACGTCAAAAATACATTTTTATACTGAAAAATTGATACGTAGTTTATATAAGAAAGAAAACAATAAATAATTAAAAATATAAAAGGCGCGAAAATGTAATTTTTTGTTTGGTGTTCTTTTTATAGTTAAATTCAAAGATTTTTTTTTGATTTCTCACCTGATGTACCATATCCCCTCAATAGAGCCTGATTATTCTGAATTCACACTACGTAAATCCATATTTAAAGAGACTCATCAATAGAGGCCAATTATTCATACATAAAGTTTGAACTCGAAAACTCGACAAAGGAGGAGCAGTCCTATCCACTGCGGGTAAGAAAGAATTGTTTTGAATACCAATGTAAGTAAAATGAGATAAATAAAGAAAAAAAATAAAAAAAGAAAAGAAAAGGCCGCTATATAGTTTTTTTTTTTTTTTGCCTCTTTCTATCATTTCATTGTTTTGCTACAGTCTTTTACACCTCTCATCGTTCTTGTTTATACTCTTCACACACTTCCTTGGCAAAAATTTGTTCTTGTGAGTCTCTTTCTCAATGATGGTAACTTTTATTTATGTTCAGTAAGTTATAAATCCAAGATTTTCCCTTTTTTCTGTCTTCCTATACATAGCATAAAATGGGTGTTTTTTATTTTATTTTTTTACTGTATGGATTCATTTAGAGACTGTACACTTACTTTTAACACTTGGGGTTTTTGAATCCTTTAAAGATATGGTGTTTTCTTGAATTTTTGTGTTTTTTTGAGTGTGGGTTTTTTAGATCTTGGTTAGTTACTGTTGTTTATGTGTTATGCTGCTAGGTTCTGAATCTCAGATTTGTGAAAGATTTGTTTTTTATGGGGTGGTTTTGATTGTGTAGTTATGTTGGAGTGAAGGGGGTTTAAATAGAGCAAAATGGGTATATAAAGGTGAATATAGCTGGCCTGACTAGTTTTGTTGTTGAAGTTTAGTTGATTTTTTGGTAATTGGTTGTGTGGAGTCTTGAGCTGAGGGTTTATTGGAAACGACCTCTTTATCTTTGGGGTAGGAGTAAGGTTTTCGTACACTCTACCCTCCTAAGAACTAGTTGATTGTTTGGTTGATATTCAGTAATTGGTTGTGTGGAGTCTTGAGCCGAGGGTTTATTGGAAAAGACCTCTTTATCTTTGAGGTAGGGGTAAGGGTTGCGTACACTGTACCCTCCCAAGACTCCACTTTGGGGATGGGATGTCGTAGCGTATGTTGTTGTTGGTTGTGTGGAGTATTTTGACTTTGTTTGACTTGTTTTTTTTGTTTTTTGTTCAACACTTTTGCAGGTGAAATTTGCGGAGCTTTAGTTTTGTTTAGTTCGGTTTACTTGGGGTGGGTCTGACTTGGTGGTTTTTCGTGTTAGTTTTACTGGATGTGAACTTCAAAATCAGAAATTTAAAAGTTCTTAGGGAATTTTGTATCTGAAGTTTCACTGTGGCAGTTAGAGTTTGTCCCTAGTTTTGATTGTCGGAATGCCGGGAAAGGAAGATGCGTCAGCTGGTGGAGCTGATGGTTCTCAGGAACAATGTCAACTTGCAAATGGTCGGAGAATGTACTGGCGGTCAGCATCTTGGTCGTCTTCGAGGACTTCACTGCCTCCACTTAACCCAGATATGGAAAAAGATGGCTTGGACGCAAATGGAAGTAATAGTTCTCACGGTCGGAGGCCTTTAACTCCTAGGTCGCAACATAGTTTCAAGGCTAGGTCGTGTCTGCCACCGTTGCAGCCATTAGCAATTGCTCGTAGAAGTTTAGATGAGTGGCCGAGAGCAGGATCTGATGATATTGGAGAGTGGCCACTTCCTGCCACCCCCAGTGGGAGGGATTCACACAGCAACAGTGAGAGGCTTAAGCTGGATTTGTCAAACATACATAAAAATCCAGAGGCTAATGGTGGGCTTGTGAGAAGAGAAAAAATTGCTTTCTTTGATAAAGAGTGTTCAAAGGTGGCTGAACACATTTATCTTGGTGGGGATGCAGTGGCAAGAGATAAGGATATACTAAAACAAAATGGGATTACCCATGTTCTTAACTGTGTGGGGTTTGTATGCCCTGAGTATTTCAAGTCTGATTTTGTATACCGGACTTTGTGGTTGCAGGATAGCCCGTCAGAAGATATTACTAGTATTCTCTATGATGTTTTTGACTACTTTGAAGATGTCAGGGAGCAACATGGAAAGATTTTTGTTCATTGCTGCCAAGGGGTCTCTCGGTCAACCTCGTTGGTTATTGCTTATCGTATGTGGAGAGAAGGACAAAGTTTTGATGACGCCTTTGAGTATGTAAAGGCAGCAAGGGGTATTGCGGATCCAAATATGGGTTTTGCTTGTCAGTTGTTACAATGCCAAAAAAGGGTTCATGCTTCTCCTTTGAGCCCAAGTTCATTATTAAGGTTATACAGAGTCGCACCTCATTCACCATACGATCCTTTGCATCTCGTCCCAAAAATGTTAAATGATCCCTCACCGTCAGCATTAGATTCTAGAGGTGCGTTTATTATACATATACCTTCTTCAATATATGTTTGGATTGGTAAGAAATGTGAAGCAATCATGGAGAGAGATGCCAGAGGGGCTGTTTGCCAGATTGTTCGTTATGAGAAAGTTCAGGGCCCTATCATAACAGTCATGGAAGGTGAGGAACCTCTGTACTTCTGGGACGCTTTCTCCAATTTCCTGCCATTGATGGACAAATTAAAGAATGGAGGGGATGTTGTTGAGTCATCAAGTAAGGTTTGTCCAGGGGAAAGAAAGGTGGATAATTACGATGTTGACTTTGAGATTTTCCAAAAGGCTACTTCAGGTGGCTTTGTTCCTCCTTTTGCGTCGTGTGAGACTGAACATGAAACCCACCTTCCAGTTAGAGAAAGTTCTTGGAGCATGCTAAGGCGAAAATTTGTATCGGGGAATATGAGGGATTTTGTCTTTTCAACAAAGTCAGGTATCTCTAGAGTCTATCCTGATTCTATGTTTATAACGAGAGACAATTGTGCAACTAAACAACTACATTCTTCTTCTATGTTGTCTTCATCGTCTTTGTGTTCACCATCACCAACTACAATATCCTTATCTTCAACATCTTCTTCATCATCAGCCTCATCACCTCCTTATCTCTCTCCAGACTCCATCTCGTCTGATTCAAGCATCAATTCAAAATGTCTTTCTGATTCTCCAGTTGTGTCACCTTCAGTTATCTCTTGTGCAGATTTAACTTCTTCAACTCCATCTAACTCCAGTGTGTCTGTTCTCCCTTCCAAGATTTCTCCACAGTCCATATCTAAAACTTCAAAGTATATTGATGTCAACTTCACTTCCCAGACTTCTTCACAAACAGCTCCTCCGCTGTCTAAAAAGTTTCCCCTCTCTATTGCGGAGCGGAGAGGTAGTTTGTCGAAGGGTCTCAAGTTGCCATTGCTGACTGATGATTTTGAGAGTAAAGCAGGTCATTTGAAGAGTGTTGCCAATGACCAAGGTGACATTGGCATATCAGAAGTGACAAATGAGTCTTTTAATGAAGCAGCGACTGCAGCTGAGATTTTACATTCCCCACAAGAGATAATTGAGTGTAAAATGGATGAATTGCATAGTTCTTTGGATATTTTAAGTATTGGTATTCCATCTAATAAAGAACCTGCTGTTTTTAGTGGCTTTCATGAGTATTTGGAGAAAATACCATGCAATGAAAGGAGCACGGCTGTGTTAAATGGTGTTGTGGATACTGGTGGAGCATCTTGTAACCTAGTGGAACATGTTGTATATCGTTGGCCCAGCTTGGAGAAACTTGCTATTTGTAGCATTGATGATTTGGATTCTAAAGGTGCATATATTTTCATTATTCCAACTTCAGGTTCTGGAAAAGATGCAGGTAGAGCTGTGTATGTTTGGGTAGGAAGGTCTTTTATTTGTGAGATTAGCAAGATTCGGAAGGTAAGCTGCAAAGGGCTTGGTGATCCAGGGGAGATTGACTGGAAACAGGCTGCTACAGATGTTCTTCATCGAATGGTTCTGCCAAATGATACCAACATTGAGGTATATCACTATTTCATACTCTTGTACTATTGTTGCATGCTTTTCTTGATCTGAGTTCTAGAGCCGCTCATATATGTTTTTTTTAGCTGCTCATAGTATTTGATAAATGGGTTCTTCTATGTTTCAGATGTAACATTCACAAAAACAAAATGAAAAAAAATGAAATTTAGTATGTGGCTAGAATCAGGAAATGCTCTTCATCCTTTGCCTTTGACCTTCTCTTATTTTTTAGTTAATTTAGCGCAAGTTATATTTTCTTGTGTGATGCCTGATCAGGGTTTTGGATTTTGCTGTCGTTCTGGCCCCATTGCCACACTAGTTGAATAGAGCATTTTGCCACGTTGCTAGATTCAGAGTTGAAACTGCATATTATATGCGAGGAAAAACAGAAGATGCTAATATAACATGTCTATACAATTCATTCTTCTATTTAATTAATTAAGATCAGTATCAATTAATAGCTTTCCCGAATTGTTGGTGGCATAAGCACTCACAATGTTGCAGGATGATGTGTATTTTGCTTGGATTTTTCCAAGTGGTGCTCTACCCCTTCCTTTCTGTTCTGTTCTGTTTTCTTTCATTTGGTTTGGGGTGGGTGGGTTATTAGCTAGATTTGTGTTGTATTGTTTAATGTGTTTTATCTCAATGCTTATTCTCTCTAAACATGCGATTGATAGGTTGTGAAAGAAGATGAAGAACCTGCTGAGCTCCTAACATTTTTGAGTTCCCCAGTTAAGCTAACATGTTCAAGGACACATCAGGAATTCCAGTAGATTACCTCCTCTTTCGTACATTTTCAGCTTCCATAATTTTCCTGGGTTTTGAGTGAAGTCCACCTGACTATAATGTGTAGGTATGTATCCCAAATACTATTATAAATATATAGTACCTGCAATATCTAGCTTGGCTTGAGATGTTTGGGAAAAAATTTCTTCATGGTTGTCATTTAAAAAGAAAATTCTACACCCAAGGGTGTTGCCTAGTGGTTAATGAAGTGAGTTGTCTCAAATTCAAATTCCTCCGGAGGCAAAATCACTAGGTGATTCTTACAGTCTGTATTAAAAAAGAAAGAAGAGAATTCTTTAGATTTGGATTGTGATGTTATCTTTCGATCATTCAGTTTGGGAGTTTGCTTGCATCTCTTGGGTCTGAGGAGTTAAAAACAGTATGTTTTAATATGTGAACTGTAATCTTTACACGTTTCTTTATATGATATCAGTGTGATTCTTTCTATGTTTCAACTTTCAAATGTCTAGTCTTGGGCGTGGGTGTGAGGATAGGGGGGAGGGTGTTTATTTTCCTACATTGGTTGAGAGAACTAGCTGTTGTTGTCTCCGTTATATGGTCTTGAGCACTCCTCATCTCGTGAGCGAACTTTGTGGTTGAGCAAGGCTCAAGATCATCTGTTTACTTTACCGTCACTTTAACTGACCGGTTATTTTGTGTTTCTCTCTTTTGCAGGAGGTTGCTTTTAGAAGTTGTCAGAGGTGGTTCACCTGAATGTACATGTAGTTGCTGCAACACCCGATGACCGTTAGAGGCAATTGGCCGACTTAACTTTTCATTGTACATTGGCCATGACTTAGAAAATTAGAAATTTCAAAGCCAGTTTAGGCATCAAAATAGTTCTTAAGCTATAGTTGTTTTATCCCTTTCATTCTGTACAATGCCTTTGTGCCAATGATTATCAAAACTGCTGTTGCCTGTTGGTTCCAAACCTTTTTTTGCGTTAAGATGGCTTAATATTTTACAATTATGTTTACTTATCCTTTTCTTTCTGATGCTGATATGCTTTACTTGAGCCGAGTCTCCATCGGAAACAACCTGTCTACCTTCACAAGGTAGTGGTACGGCTGCGTATACACCACCCTTTTTAGACCTCACTCGTGGGATTACGTTGGATATGTTATTAGACTATTGTTCTATATTGTTGCAATGGGTGAATTTTGTTTGATCAATATTCTGACTAGCTATATGGTTGAATAAGTAGGGCAGTAACAATCAGTAATGACTGAATCATTCAGCATTTTATTGTGGGTTTAGGACAATATCTGTTTCAACTACAAGTAGAATGGGGGATAATTTTTGTCTAGTGGTAAGAGTGTAACGTTTGATGTGTGGGTTAAGCGCATGTCATGGTTTGAATACGCTGAGATGAAGGGTATTCGGAGGAGAGTGGAGGGAGGGACGTATTATCCACCGAAATCAAACACCATCTAGAACTTTCAGGAGATAACCAGAACAGTAATAGTACTGTTATTTTACATCTTTTTGGGACTATGATAACATGAGTCTAGCTTTAACCCTCGTCTATTTTAGGATAGAGCGTATATGCAGATCTTACCTCCATTGCACTTTGTAGGGGTGCCTGCCCAAGGTTGGCTCAAGTAGTTGAGCCTACGTTATAATTTGTTGCAGCGGGGCCTGTGTTCGCGCGCCCCTACCCAATACAATATACAACTGTTAAGCATCTCATCAATTACAATCTTTATGAATTACTTAAGCACATAAAATTATAGTGCTACTTAATTTGTTGTTTGGTTGGCAAGTTTGAATAACTTATTCCGAGATTAATAATTAGTACTGAAAAGTTATCCCTCTCCTTGGATGTATAGTAATTCCGGGATATCCGTAAATGACAAAGATATTCCTTCAAAACCCTTTTATACATTACTTTTCACATTTATGAAGGGTATTTTTGTAAACAAATAACTTTTTCTTAAAATTTATGCAATGCATATTATTTTTGATACAACAAACCAAACCCTCGATAAAAAATAGTCTCAGCATAACTTATTCATAATAACTTGAATTCAAACCAAATGACTCCTTAGGAACTAAAGAATATAAATCTTCTAACAAAAGGAAGCTTCATTCAAAGTGTTAACGACTCATAATGACAGGAAAAAAATTAAATACTCTATTTTTTTGGCCTCTCTTCCCACACCGATAAGCTAGCCAGGCAGCCAAGTCTTTATATTACAATGCAGCAACATAGATAAATACGACCTTACTTGAACAGGATCTGTTCTATAGGCTCGTACCACTGAATCCTTGATTTCTAAGGAGACAGGAAACCAAGTCTGGTGGATGAATCATGGCCATGAGCCTCGAGCGTGATTGACAGCCTCCATGGCCTTTCGGGGTCATGGTGCAGTAGATGATCGTTCTCAAACTGGTTTACCGGCTTGAGATGGTCTCATGGCTGTCTGACAGACTCCTTAACTCTTTTTGCTGATTTCACTCATATAAATAAAAGGGCCAAGGTCAATTACGGAGAAACATATTTACCTGAACGAGGTCAATGAGTGATCAACAAGGCCCATGGTCTAGTTTCCCTACTTATTTTTTTTGGTTACAGAAGAACTTGAGTAGAAAATTGTTTGTTTTTCTGAATTTCTGAATACCGCAAACAATTTTCTTGCTCAAGCTCTTTTTAACAAAAAAAATCTATGGTAAGAAAACTTAGGTAATATTTTCATTCATCAATATTAGCAGACCTAAAATCCAACACAAAAACATGTCAATACCTAATCCTAAATTGGAAAACTAATCATTTTATTTCTTCATATTACATTGTAGCAACATTGATTAGCACAACCTTACTAAGGAGACCAGAAACCGCGACCATGGACCAACGCATGATTACACCCTCCGTGGCCTTTCAGGGGTCATGGAGCCATAGAGGATCGTTCTCGACTACCCTTCATTTTATTTCTCTCTTATCACTGACAATAACTAAGCAAACATGCATATAACATTTTATTTACACTTGAAGTTACAGGTTCTGCAGAACCCCAAACGATTTTCTTGTAATGAAGATGAGCTCTTGGTACATTGGTTATTCAGAATCTGGTTTACGCCAACTTGGAAATAACTATGGAATTGTTCAAAAATAGGCATATGCCACTATTTGCAGCGTGTGCACATTATTCTTTAGTAAAAGGTAAAAGAATAGTTCACTCTGTGCTCACTGCGTGGCTGCATGGAAATAGTACCTGATGCTCAAGGAGGCTATCGTCGAAATAAAATGACAGAAGGACTATCAAAAGAACAACTGCATTCACAAGGACAATGCATTGTCTGGATGAGTATTTGTTCAAAGGTTAAACTACATAGCAAATGTGATAACTGATGGATGTTCAATAAATTGAAATTTCAATTCGAAATGAAAATTGAAAAATGATGACTTACTCCCACATCTCTAAGTGAAGAAAACAGAAGATTAATGAGGAGATACTATAAAATAGGGCCAAGTAAAACAGAGAAACATACTTACCTGGACGGGGTCAATGGGCGATCAATAAGACCCATGGCCTAGGTTGGTGACCTCCATTGCACTTTGGAGGGGTGCCTATCTAAGGTCGGCCCAAGTGGCCGAGCCTACGTCATAATTTGTTGCAGTGGGGGCCTGCGTTCGCGCGGCCCCTACCCAATTCTAAACACAACTGTTAAGCATCTCATTAATTACAGTCTTCATGAATTACTTGAGCACACATTTGTTATTCATAAGGCGGTTTACACCAATTTGGAAATGACTATGAAATCATTCAAAATCCTGGAAGTTGTACCTTTTTTCTAGGGGGCACTCAATAGAGAGAACCCCTTCAAAAATAGGCGTAAGCCACTATTTGCAGCGTGCACATGGGTATTCTTTAGTAAAAGGCAAAAAA
>JAJOOR010005350.1:0-38397 GCA_036250505.1 Solanum acaule | reverse complement strand
GCTCTGCATCTATTTCGTGATGCAGGTCCGGGCACTAGTAGCCAGCGTTGATCGAGCTTGGAGCAGACTGATCCGGAGACGGGAGTGAGCACACGGCGTTTTGTACTATTTCAGTCTCCATCTGTATATTTAGACTTGTCATTTACATTTCGAGACAGTCCAATCTATGTTGTCTACTTTTGGGACTTGTACTCATTTTGTTAGTAGCTCTGTATTATTGACTTCCAGGATCTGGGAGGGATCTTTATTTGTATATATGTTTTGGTTTGCTTCCGCCTGTTATATTGTTATTTGCCTACTCTTGTTTAGTTTCTACCCTCAGACCCATTACTTATTGTTTCGGGTTACGGGTTGGCTTACCTACTGGTGGGTTATAGTAGGTGCCATCATGACTTGAGAAATCGGGTCGTGACACTAATATAAAGAAAAACATTGAAACTTTAGAGAGAATAAATCTCCCCATAAACAAGACTCTTAAACGACTACATTGTGGATGTTATTATTTTTGTGTTAGAAGAAACAAACCTATATTTATAGAGTCCTAAAACCTTTTCTTACTGGAAAAAGAGTTCTTAAAGGAGAGAATAAACCAATATGAAAGAATATTATATTTTCCTTTCAAGAAAAGTAAAAACATTTATGGTAATGTTTTGTCTTTTCTTTAAGGAAAAATAAATCTTAAATTATGGTAAGAAAATCAGGGCCAAACCCTAACAGGTTAATGGGTATTGGTAACTGTTTAGTTTAGAATTTGGTCCAATATAGGACTGTTTTCATAAATAAAATTAATTTTAAATACTAAAATTTGAATACATATTATTTTCTAAAATATTGTCATTCTGACATTTTAAATAAATATTTTAAAGTGTTGTTATTTTAACTAAATATGTTAGGTATTATGACTTAATTGCTAATCTATTAATGAATTTTGATGGACTTGGACTTATGATTGTAATAGATGGGCTAAAATTTACGTGTTGGACTTGAGAAGATGATAAA
Source organism: Solanum acaule (assembly GCA_036250505.1). Classification (NCBI taxonomy): domain Eukaryota; kingdom Viridiplantae; phylum Streptophyta; class Magnoliopsida; order Solanales; family Solanaceae; genus Solanum; species Solanum acaule. The sequence goes on along the minus strand of JAJOOR010005350.1, from coordinate 37,398 downwards.
GTTAAAGATTTAAGTTACTTAAAATTTAACAAATTTTTTATATTTTATTTATGAATAATATATAAATAATTATAAATTTATATATCTAATTTATCGGTTTGGTTTGGTTATTTTTGCAGTTATTTTTTAGTAAAACCAAAACAAAATCAAATAGTATCGATTTTTCAAAATGTAAAACCAAATCAAACCAAATATCGGTTTTTTTAATCGATTTGGTTTGAATTGCGGTTTGATTTGATTTTTTAACCATAACCATGAACAACCCTAATTACTAATAAAATAAAAGTTCAGATAGCCAAAAATTGAGGTACTACAAAACTTAGGCTAAATTATTTCTTTTTTTTGAAAAAAAAAAAGAAGCTTTTGGCTTATGCTAAATTGCAATTTTTAAGAACTTTATTAGTACATATTTTTGTAAATAAAATTTTGAATAAATATAGACTTTTGATTTTAGCTTCAAATTAAATAGTCTTTTATTCTTGTTCTATTTTATGATGTTTCTCCAAAATTATTAGATTTTTTCATGAAAACACCACTATTAATTCCTCTTATCCTTGCATTAGACGAGGATTTAGCGTACTTGAACTGCTTACAATATTTAAATAGAAGTTGAATAATCAAATTGTGTTATTCATAATGGTGAGAACTTTATCTTGGATTTGAGATATTAGATCAATAATATTGGAATTAAAGAGATAAATATTAATATAGATATTATGCTCCAAAAGAGTAATATTAATTTGCAAAAGGAGTGGTTGGTCAACGTAACTCTCAAAATAATTTTATATGAATTTTAACTTTAGATTGGTTTAATATTTATTGCATTTGTGAGTAACAAATTAATGTCTTTGTTCCTCTCTAATTTCTTTCTCAATACTATCAAGTTTCAGTAATTTGTTTGTCAGTTAGTTTTTGTTTTAATTTCTAGATTTTTGTCATAATATATATATTTATGTTGCTCTAGAGATATATGACGATCTTGAAGATGTATTTGTAAAGGTCAACCTCGGAGAGCCTATGAAGTGACCAGGTTAAGGTCATCATCAACGAAAGGCTATATGATGTGATTATAGATTGATCGAGGTAAAGTCGCATGGATTACTTAGTAACGAGTTTGGTATTTCGACATGAGTATTGTGAGTAGTAATCTTATCACAATTTGTATTACATAAATTTCATGATTTGTACATAATTTATAAAGTAAATGTGTTACCAAATGTTTTGAACTTGCATGTAGAACAAGTCTCTTACTTGATATGACTACTGAAAAGATTATTTGAGAGGATCTTATTTTATAAGATATGATTACCGTTATTGAAAGAGTTTTACAATTATTTGAGCAATGGTATTTTAATATGTGATCTTTAAACTTTGAAATAATATGATTTGATAAGATTTGAATGCTTTGTCCGATCTTGAAAATGTTTTCCTACAAGTACATATTGTTCATAAACAAAAAGTATAAATTACCTATAATGCCCTTGCTAGTGGAAAAGTAGACCTAGCATACCGTTACCGATATCCCTCAGTAGGGATCTACGGATATGAATATTTAACTCCGTTATGAGTAGTTCACTGTTATTGGTTACTTCTTAAAGAGAAGGCCACAATGGTTACATGATTCATCCTTCGAAACCTCCTAGATATAGGATTGATATGAAAGTGTTTTTTCTGAGTTTATTTCTAAAAGTTTACATTGATTTTGCTTACATGAGACAAATAAGATTGAATATTGTTACTGTTTCTAAAAGGGGATTGATTTCATCATTTTGATTATCATACTAATATGTTTTTTGACTTGTCTCTCATTAAAATGGTTGTGGTTAAGTATTATTGCTCACTGAGCTAGTGTCTCACTCCCTGCTAAATTTTTACAGAGAACTCAAGTGACGTTAGCGAGGATTATATTAACTAGAGCTAGCAAGTAGGCATTCCATGGTGAGCCGGTACTTGTTCATGCAGGTAGTAAGCCTATCCATTGTTATGGAACTTTCTTTGAACTCTTAGAGTCGCTCCATAGTCACTTTTTTACTTGAGTCACGAGTATTCTTTTATTCTTATATAGACATTTGACTTGCATTGAATCATTTTTTTTTTCATTTTCGGAGATGAAGTAGTATTATTGCGTGGCGAATAGATGGATAATGGATACTTTGTCTTGTATTGAAGATGTTATTAGTTGTGTTGCTGATTTCTGAGACAACGAAATATTGGATAGGCCAAAAAACAAAGAAAATTTTGCAGGATTTTCTATAGATTTTTGTCAAGGCTTGTTTTGGGATTCTTTCCCCTTAGCAGCAGTCACAAGCCTAAATTGGGTTGTGACAATCACTCAACTAGTTGTACCAATATACTATCTTGAATCATTTTGTATGTTGTATCACTCTACTTGTCACGACCCAAGCCTACACCCTGCACGTGGCTAGCACTCGAGAACCATTGCTGGTCCCCAAGCGAACCCTCATCCTGGCTGACTACAAGCGGAAGACTAACTCAAGCATACAAAGCTTTAAAAACTGAATAAAATTTATTGAACTCAATTACAAATCTTTAACTCAAATGAATAACTCTGAATAAAAAGAATATATTCAACTCACCATAAAATAGACAACTTAAGTCTTTGAAACATTTAACAAAATAAATGAACAGACTTCGGTAACTCTACTGTCTATCTATGAAGCCTCTAACTGACAAAGATGGAAGTCGGGAAAAGACCCACGACATCCTAACAACTAATATAACTGAAAGTACAAGTGGAACCCTCCGGAAGCAAGGAGGCTCACCATAGCTAACTCGAACTACATGCGGTATCAACAAAGCGCCTGTTGATTTTCCTGAATACATGTATCTGCTTCATGAAAGGATGCAGGCCAAATGGCTCAGTACATGGAATGTACGAGCATGTAAAGGGAATTCTAATGCATAACATAAGCTTGAACTGGTGGGATAGAAACATACTTACCTCTTCTCAACTCTCTAGTGATGGTTGTCGATTAGAGACTAACTCACTAAGTGGATCTACTAGTCTATGCTAAAAAGCACTAAGGAATCATCTAAAAAGTATGACTCTTTTCTACCTATGCTGGCTACACGGTTTATGGGGACCTTGAACTATCTGAACTCAACTTGTCCCCAAATCGGTGCTCAATACTACTCCCAAAATGTAACTAGCTCATATGTTAAAAAACATAACTATTTATGTGGTTTGAGATAATTACTCAAAAACTAGCTCAAAGGCTCTCTTGGAAATTGGTGTTTCCTCTCTTGCTTAAATGTGAGAACATTTACTCTTTGGGAATACTTAGTTCCCATATAATCTTTTGAAGAAAATGAACTTCACTTTTACTCTTACTGCACTCAATGCCCAAGTCTTAAAATAGGGTTCATGCCGAATTATGGACGTGAATGACTCAATTCAAGGTTTTCAATAACCATAGATAGAACTCAATACTTGGAACTCAAGAACCTCAATGATACTACTCATTTCAAGAATGCTCAACTCAGAGGGTTCATGCAAAATTATGAGCATGAACAACTCAATTCAAGGACTTCATGGGTAAAATCTAATAGTCCCATGATTAGGAATATAATCTCAAAAGGGTTAGGAACTCAATACTCAAGATTTAGAACTTGAAGATACTACTCCTCTCAAGATACTCAACTTATGGAATACATGCGGAATTTATGGGCATGAACGACTTGACTCGAGGGTCTACATAACAACATGGAACTCGTATAAATGACTCTTCTCATTCTCATACTTACTTCCTCAAAACTTAGTTCAAATCGATAGTTGATCTCAAAGGATTCACAATTGAACTCAAAGACTTCCTTGAACTCCACGCTTAACTCTCTCTTGAATATGAATTATGAATTCAAGAGTTATGGTTTATGATATGAAGGATATCGTGATGATAAAGAAGACTCATGAATACATTCTCCTCATTTTCATACTCACTTGCTCGAGTCTTGAAACAAGTTATTAGAAGTTTGTAGAAGACTCCTCAAAAAGACTAGAAGGGACTTTCTCAAAAATGTTCGAAAGAACTCTTAAGACTTAACTCTTAGCTCTACCTTGAATTTGAATTATGAATTCAAGGTTATGATTTGTGGTTGGAAGGATATAGTGATGATTAAAAGTGTTTTAGATAGTTAATCTTGAGAAACTGTTGGAAAACACTGTTTAGGGAGCAAGTCTGCGACGTAGAGATACATTTTAATATTTGGTCGCGAATTAATTTTGAAACAGTGGGGACCGCGATCTTTCTGCGACGCGGAGAGAGAAAGTTCACTTTTAAGGAATAGGTCCGCATCGGTACAGGTTTTCTGCCCGACTTTTTCTTCCTCATTTTCTAACCCCAATTCGCCTAAATTCGATTGTTTTTCTCAATTCCTCTTTAGATTCAGATACCCAATACATGTACATAAGAATCTAATCAAACATAACTCTAAAATCAACACAATTTCCTCAAGAACTCATCAATCTCATCTTAACTCAAGAACGAAAGCCAATTTCAAGAACACAATTCAAGAACATCAATCCTTCCTCTTTCTAGAATGAATTTAATGCTGAAATTAACATGATTGATGTGTGGGTGAACAAACCCAATACTATGAAAGCTTACATACCTCTTAGGGATCAAACCCATGGCGAAAATCTGCAACAAAACTCAAGAACCTCGACGAACGCCTTGATCCTTTACCCTTTTCTCCTCTTTTCTCTTCTTTTCTCTTCTTGAACTCTCAACTAAAACCGTAGGCGTATATTAGGATTATAAAACTGACCCTAATTAGATTAGATCCCTAAAACCTTACTAAAAGGAGTTAAATCTTATTGGATAAGGAAAAGACTAAAATACCCCTTACTATTTTCGAGTAACTTTCCTTAATTGGACAACCTAACTCTTCAAAAGGGCATATCTCACTCATCTGAACTCGAAACTTAGCAAACTCGGTGGTGTTGGAAAGATAATTCGAAGTCCTTTCATTTGATATCTTATGGACCACCTAATTCATCCTGTATTGAAGGTTATGGTCGGTTGAAGTTGACTCAAAACTTAGAAGAACTTAGGAATGACTTCAATGAATTCTCTCTAGTTCTTTTTGGAGCACAAGGTGCTACATCTAGTGACCTTAACACTTAGGAAAAAATTAAATTCCTTGGTAAAAATTTACTAACTACGAAGGATGGTTCAAGTCTTATTCTCAAAAAATTTCTGAGGTGTTACACTACTAATTGTATCAATATACTATCTTGAATCATTCTATATGTATCATCTTATATCAACCTATATTTTTGTATCGTAAATGAATACAAGCAGTACAAGAGACAATGAATACAAGTGATATAATTGTATTAACTTGTATGTATCGAATACAATTTATATTTATGTATCACGAATAAATATAAGTGATACAAATATAAATAAATATAAGTGCTACACTCTGTATTTCTTTATTGCAAAGGAATACAAGTGATACTAGACTGAATGAATACAAGTGATAAAGATGTTTCAACATGTATGTATTGAATACACATTTATTTGCTTTCTGTAAAACAAATGAATACAAGTGCTACAAGAGCGAATGAATATATTATATAAGTGATATAGCTTGTACCAGACTGTATTCGGTGTTACAACTTGTATTCATCAAATACAGTTTATATCTAGTATCTCTCCTCTCTCTATCCTAGATCTTGCTCGCGTCTCTCCTTACTCTACCAATATTGCTTGCCTCTCTCCTTTTCATCCCAATATTGCTCACCTCTTCTTCTTCTTTTGCTATGAATGCTAAATACCTAAAATATAACTATATATGTTTAATATTAGTCATTTCCAAAACTTCTCCTTAGACTAAAGGGTAACTTACACAAATTTCATTACTTTAGTATCTAATTACTTAGATTATATTCACACTACTTTTCAATATTACAATCCTTACCATATTTTGGATCTCAAATATCTCTTTCAAATAAATGTATCTCATATCAATTAGTGTGTCTAATTAAGGAATACAATTGAAAGTCATTAATTAAGTAGTGTGTCTCATTTTAACACCCAGAAATATTTTCGAACTAAGACTTGAAACATCCTTCGTTGTGAGTAGGATTTTACCAAGGAGATTAAAATTTCATAAGTATTAAGGTCAGGTCACTAGATGTAGCACCTTTAGTTCTAAAAAGAACTAATTTGGAAATAGAAAAAATCTGGAATTTGGAGAGTTAAACTAAGTATGAGTTTTGGGTCGACTTTAAACGACCATAACTCCTAGTTCAGGATGAGTTAGGTGTGCTACCAGATACCGTAAGAAAGATCTTTGAATTATCTTTCCAATGCCACTGAGTTTTCTCAGTTTCTAGTTCGTATGAGGGAGATATGTCCATTCGAAGTTGGTTGTCTAGATAAGGAAAGTCAAAACCGAATTTTATAGGGGTATTTTGGTCTTTTCCTTACCCCATCAGATTTAATTCATTTTTAGGAATGTTTTAAGGGGTCTAATCCTATTAGGTTCAGTTTTATAATCCTAATATACCCTAGGGTTTTAGTTTAGAGTTCAAGAAGAGAAAAGGAGAGAAAAGAAGAAGAGAAAAGAGGAGGAAAGAGAAAGGATCGAAGCGTTTGTCGAAATTCTTGAGAGTTGTTGCGGATTGTCGCCATGGGTTTGATCCCTAAGAGGTATGTAAGCTTCCATAGTGTTGGGTTTGTTCACCCACACGCCAATCATATTATTTTCAGCGTAATTTCATTCTCAAAAGTTGAAGGATTTAAGTTTTTGATAGGTGTTCTTGAAGTTCATTCTAAATCTATTTTGTTGGGGTTTTGATGATTTGTTGAGATGAAAGTGATTGTTTTGAGTGTTGTTTTGAGTGGATTAGTGTGTACTTAGGTTGGATAATTGAATCTAAGGAAACCTTGAGAAAAGAAATTGATTAAAAGCGATTTAGGATTAGAAAACGAGAGGCGAAATTCGTCGAACTAGGCACGAGGAGAGGCTGGGGCGGTGCACCCCAAATGCTCCCATGGGGCTGGGGCGGTGCCCCTGTAGTGAGACCATATGCAGTCTCTAAAGTTAGGGGCTGGTGCCCCGCGCCCGGAACACGTCAATGTTGCCTGCCCCCACTCTTTTTCCGTCAGCTGTCCTGTTTGAGTTCCTTTGAAGTGTATCTTCACCCCTTTTGATTCTAAACACTTAGAACTCATTCATAACATTAATCATTACCTTGAGTTAATAATTCAAATTCAAGGTAAAGTTAAGAGTTAAGTCTTAAGAGTTCTTTCGAACATTTTGAGAGAATTCCTTTGAGTCATTTTGAGGAGTCTTCTACAATTTCTAATAACTTGTTTCAAGACTCGAGCAAGTGAGTATGAGAATGAGGAGAATGTATTCATGAGTCCACTTTATCATCACGATATCCTTCATATCATGAACCATAACTCTTGAATTCAAAATTCATAATTCATATTCAAGAGAGAGTTAAGAGTAGAGTCCAAGAAAGCCTTTGAGTTCAATTGTGAATCCTTTGAAATCAACTATCGATTTGAGCTAAGTTTTAAGAAAATAAGTAAAATAATGGGAAGAGTCGGATACATGAGTTCCATATTATAACTTCCGCATGAACTCCATCAGTTGATCATTACCTTTGAGATGAGTAGTATCTTCAAGTTCTAAGTCTTGAGTATTGAGTTCCTATCTCCTTTGAGATTATATTTCTAATCTTGGGTCTATTACACGTTACCCATGAAGTCCTTGAGTTGAATTGTTCATGCTCATAATTCTGCATGAACCCTATAAGTCGAACAGTCTTGAGATGAGACGTATCTTTGAGTCCTTGAGTTGAGTAGTTCATGCTCATAATTCCGCGTGAACCCTCTGAGTTGACCATTCTTGAAATGAGTAGTATCATTGAAGTTCTTGAGTTCCAAGTATTGAGTTCTATCAATGGTTATTAAAAACCTTGCATTGAGTTGTTCACGTCCATAATTTGGCATGAACCATATTTTAAGAAGTCTTTTGCAAAGGTTTTAACTTTGTTTTAAGACTTAAGCTTTGAGTTGAGTAAAGAGTAAGAGTAAAGTTCATATCTTCAAAGATTATACGGGAACTAAGTATTCCCAAGAGTTAAAATGTTTTCACATTTGAACAAGAAAGGAAACACCGATTTCCTAGAGAGCTTTTAAGGTAAGTTTTGAGTAATTATCTCAAACCAAAGAAAGAGTTTTGTTTTAAAAACATATGAGCTAAGTATATTTTTGGGAGTAGTATTGAGCACCGATATGGGGATGCGAGTTCATAATAACTGAAGCTCCATAAACCATGTAGCCATCATGGGTAGAAAGGATCATACTTTTTAGATGATTCATTAGTTCTTTTTAGCATAGACTAGTGGATCCACTTAGTTAAGACATTCTATATGACGGCAAAGTATAGGACAGTTATGGCAGCGTGGACAAGACGTTGTATCATCACTTAGGCTCATAGTGGTGGTTGTCGGTTAGCAAAACTCTCACAAAGTTATATATTGTATTTTTATATACACATTGAGTATTATTGTATTTTTCAATACATTGAGTTGCTATCAACAGTTTTATAGCTTTCCACATATATATTTTATCTTTTACTATTGCTTTATCCTTGAGTATCATGAGTTGAGTCTTTCGAGTTGAGTATCTTATCCTTAAGTACTTCTGAGTTGAGTAAGTTTGAGTAGTTTTGAGTATTCCTTAAGTTGAGTAAGTTTGAGAAGAGGTAAGTATGTTTCCTTTTTTATCAAGTTCAAGCTTATGTTATGCTTTAGAATTTCCCTTACATGCTCGTACATTCCACGTACTAAGCCATTTAGCCTGCATCATTTCATGATGCAGATTCAGGATCATAAATTGGAGCTTCGTTGATACCATATGGAGTTCGAGTTAGCTATGGTTAGCCTCCTTGATTCAGAAGGATTTCATTTACTTTTCAGTTATATCAGTTGTTAGGATGTCGTGGGTCTTGTCCCGACTTCCATCTTTGTCAGTTAGAGGCTTTATAGATAGACAGTAGAGTTTCAGAAGTCTGTTCATTTATTTTGTTAAATGTTTTAAAAATTAAAGTTTCCTATTTTATGGTGAGTTGAATAATTTATTATTATTATTCAGAGTTTTCTTTTGAGTTAAAGCTTTGTAATTAAGTTTTATGAATTATATTCAGTATTTTAGCATTTGCATGCTTAAGTTAGTCTTTCGCTTGTAGTCAGCCAGGATGAGGGTTCGCTTGGGGACCAACAATGGTTCTTGAGTGCCGGCCACGTCCAGGGTGTAGGCTCGGGTTGTGACACTAATGAAGGGATACGACTAAAAGCAATTAATTAAGGAGAAAATCACGTTTGCAACAACTTTAAAGGAAGCATATTACAACTCGTAAAAAATCAAAACAATCAAAATCCTTCCTTTTTTTTTGGCGATTTAGCAAAGTTTAGACTTCTTAACTCAGATTCATGAACTATTATATAGATACATGCATATATATTATCAGATATATATACACTTAATCAGATACATTGATAAAAAACTAGATACATATAATCTTAATTCAGTAATGTATCATATACATCAATAATGTGTCAGATACATTCATTATGTGCCATATATATGTGTGTAAATCTCCAATAATGCATAAATTTCCAATACATGCATATATTTATTTAGATATATATACACTTAATTAGATACACTGATAAAAAATAGATACATATAATCTTAACTCAATAATGTGTCAAATACATCAATAATGTGTTAGATACATCAATAATTCCAATCCGATCCAAAAAGTCCCTTTCTCATCTTCTTCCTCATTTAGGTTTATCACCATTACCACATAAACCCTCTTTCCATTTGCAACAAATTACATATTATCTTCCTCTTTTGTTCATCAAAGTTATTGCATTTTTGGATTTTCAAATTTAAGCGACTGAAAATATCGAGAATTGCATTGGTAATTTTCATGTCGTTTTCCGAGCAACAATAAATAAACATTCTTCTAATTTGGAGAATCACTAGCCATGAAAGAAAACTAAGAAAACTCTAAATCAATGGAGTGTACCTTAACTTTTAAGAACTAGAAGATAAAACAAATTGAAATCTATCACAGATGCATGGATTTGAAAATGATTAAATAGACACAAACATCAAATTGTTGTGTTGTTGTTTCAGATTTCAAGTTTTTAATGGTGGAATTCGTGGTGGAGAGAAGGAAGAAAGAGAGAAAATGGTGGTGGAGCTAAAGGTTGACGCGAGAGAGAGAGAGAAAGAGAGAGAGAGAGAATTGATTAACATGAAAGCTTCAATTGGGGATAATTTAATTGTGCAGATAACTAATTCTAAGGGATATGAATATCCGATGGTATCTTTAATAATATTTTATACAAAATATTATAAATATTTATGTATGTAATTGTTTAAAAGTAGAGGTGAGGTTAGTATATATGGTAGTGATGTATATCAAATAAGGTAGTTTTTCCTAAATTAAAATATCAGACTTTTTTCATGTATAACTTACATAAATCCCATAGTGTTATACCCTAAATTACATCCTATCCCTACTCTTTCTATTTTACAAAAATCCCTCAAAAATCAGTCATCCGGATACATTAATTGTGATACATTATAAAACTTGTCTGTTGCACTTAATATGGAATATTAACGTAAAATTAATTTTATTTCCCACAAATCACGCAGAACTGATTGATATCAATCCATTCCAATATGTAATAGCTTCACAAAATTCAAAAATCAAATTTTCATCTTCTTCATCAATTTAAAATCTTGAATCTCAAATCCGCCATTGTAGATGATTGGAGAGATGGTTCAGATATATTCAATTGCTCTGATCCTTACAAGAAAGTTAGGGCAATTGTGCAGGCTGTCAGGAACTATATCGATCCCCATATTTTGGCTGCAGCGAATAATGGTTTGGAAGAAGCAATGGGTGGTCTAAATCTAAATAAAAACAAGGTCGAGCTATTTGTTAGTGATGACACTTACTGATGAGATCAAGCTTAACCTATTTTTGTGTCTGTTGTTGATCATAGTATCATGTATTTTGCAGTTCAACTTTTGTGAACAATATCTTTTCTTGCTTTTGCTTTTGCAATAACATGACAATGAGTTTAACATGTCGTGGTTTACACTTGTTTACATGCTTGTGGCACCGAAAGATAATGGAAATATCGACTTGAAATGACTCTGGATATTACTATATTGTTAAGACATGTTGATCAATTTGTTTAAGTTATTGTTTACATGTTTATAGTTGTGTGTTGTAATGAATATAGAGACGAAATATGATTAAATCGAATCCAGTTAATTCTTGCATTCAATATGGATATTCTTTTCATGATAAATTATTATTCCTAAAGTATTTAGTAAATCTAAGTATTGTAATCCTACAAATACATTAGAGAAGTAAAGATTGCTTGTAAAGTGTTTGATTTTATATCGAAACATTATTGTGTGATAGATATTAAGTATTAGATACATGTAGTGTTAGTTTGTACGAATGTATCATTGCAACATAATGAGTATTTAGCAATAATTTGTATAAATGTATCATTGCAAAATAATGAGTATTTAGTAGTAATTTGTATAAATGTATCATAGTCATTAATGTGTATCAGATTACGTGTGACTGAAAAATTGCATATCTTGTACAACCAAATTGCATATCTTGTACGAATGAAATCAAATTGAAAACTACTCGTTGGGATGAAATTTTTTACTGATACATTATAGAGCTTGATATATGACAAATAATACATTATATATTACTTACGTATCAAGTACGTTTGAATTGAACATGAAACCCACTAGTCAAAGTATCAGCAACATTAGGTTATGTATAAGTATAATAAATATAAATACGATACATTGCATAAAAATCACTAGTCAAATTATTAGCAACATTATGTTATGTATCAGTATAATAAATATAAACATGATACATTACACAGAATCCATTAGTAGAAGTCTCAACAACATTAGATTATGTATCAGTATAATAACTATAAATATGATACATTGCATAAATCTCACTAGTTGAAGTATCAAATACATTAGGTTATATATAAGTATAATCAAATATAAACATGATACATTACATAAAACATAGTCATTGTATCGGAAAACTAATTTACAAAATAAATAAACGAGATATATTGAAAACTTGTGCCTTTGATAGAAATGAACGTGATAAGACAGATCCAACTTTTTCCCTCTTTTGAGCGCTTTCTAACAATAGATTTAGAAGTCGAAATTCTTCTTCATGAATAAGACTAAACAAAAATTAAGGAGTGCAGATACATAATACCCAATTGTTTTTGATACTGTCTATATATCCTTTTAAGTTTGAATACGATTGAAGATACATTGTAGAACTTAATACATATAAATGATACATTCAGTAGTGTTTATGTATCAAGTATATTTATATTGAACATGATAAACAAAATCGAAGATTCAACAACATTAGGATTCTGTATCAATACCTTAAATATGAATATGATACATTGCATAACAACGAAAGGTATTGTAGTAGTGATGTATCAGATCTGTGATAACACTAAAAATACTAATTTAATGTATCATAAAGTTGAAACGAAGGCCTCATACATAAATTTATGAATCAAAATCAACTAACACATTAAAAATTTGAACCTTGGGTAGAGAAGGGTGTTGAAATGAAGGCATTATACATTAAATTATGAATCAAAATCAACTAGATAGATTGAAAATATGAACCCTGGGTAGAGAAGGGTGTTGAAACGAAGGCATTATACATTAAATTATGAATCAAAATCAACTAGATATATTGAAAATATGAACCTTGGTTAGAGAAGAATGTTTAGTAACATGTTGTACTTTTTTTTTGGAATCTTTCTCAATGGGTAATTTAGAACTGGCAATGCATCTTTCATCGATTTCGAATCACAAACACGAGGGACGAGATCTTTCGTTTGTGAAACTAATTAGGTAAGACCAATATTAAATAATGGACCAGAACCCATATGTAAATTTCCATCGCCATATGACAACAATCGATTCATCTCTTCTCTTCCGTTCCTTTTGCTTCGTGTTGTTCGATAATGCTTTCTGAAGATCGCCCGTACATACCTATCATCCATATATATCAGAAATTTATAGATGAAAAAACTAAAAAGAATTTAAAAAATGATAATTGATGAACTGGAAAGAAAAAAATGAATGAAGAAGAACTACCTCTTCAATAAATTGGAATTGATGAACTGGAAAAGAAAAAAAGAAAAGATTTAAAATTCAGAAATCAAGTGATGGAGATAATTGGTGCTACCATGGAGTGATTTTAGGCATGAAAAAAGGAAAAAAATCGCGAGGGTAATTATTTAGAGTGATGTATCCGGAGAAGTGAGGAAAATTGAATAAAAGAGGAATTTTTGTAATTTTTTAAATTGATAAAGAATAATAGAAAATAAGGTAAAAAATGATGTGTAATTAGGTAATTTATCCTTTTCCCATTTGTATCTAGAAGTTGGGCTTAGTCTTAGTTTTTTTTATGTCTATAATTATCATTTTTGACTCGTAAAATCTACTAGATTGTTTTATATTATATTAATATTAATATTTTTTCCTATAGAAAATGATCCGGCAGGACAAATCATCACAAATGTTAAAATATTATATGTGCAATTCTAGCTAGTTATCTTATATAATGGGACTTATATTTCACTTATATTAAGTAGAAATATTAGAATGAAAGAAGTTGGCAGATATAGTAAGTAAAGTTCATAGAAAAAAGAAGTTATTATTGAAGTCTTGATCATTTCTTGTAGAGAAACAAATGTTTAATAAGTTTCAACTTTATTATTTATTTACTTTTTTTTAATTAATACTTATAATTTTACCTATCAAATAGCAATCATTAAAGAAAATATTTTAAAAAATCAAATGAAAACTTTCCGTAACTGTTCTTGAACTACTTCTTTAAAACAATTAGAGGGAGAGTTAGGTGGGGGTTCGTGGGTTCGGACGAACCCACTAACTTTTCCGTAGATCTTGTATTTATATTAGAAAATTAAATAAATATATATGTATATTAACTTGTGAACCCCTAACAAAATTGATTAATAGCCCAGTGGTTAGGAAGCGGCGAGAAAAATGCTTTTCACACTAGTGTTTTGGATTCAAATCCCACTATCAACTAATCTTTCTTTTAAAGGAATCATATTTTACAACATTTTTCTCTATTGTCTAAAATTTAGAACTCAAACTCTTAATTCTGATTCCGCCTCTATATATAACCCCCTAAGAAAGAGAAAATAAAAAGTCATTCATATTTCTCTTTCACATAGTTTTTCCCTCACCGGAGATAGCGAATATTCCGATGACTTGTTCCTTTCTTCGCAAAATAATAATTCATTCATATTTCTCCTTCACATAGTTTTACCCTTTTCGGATATAACGAAGACGTCATCGGAAAATGAATATTCCAGAAATTTGTTCCTTTCTTCGCAAATGCACTGCTTGTGTTTTAGTTCATTAGCTTCACTTTTTTCATGAAAAGTCTTCACCAAAAGCACACTCATTCGTTTCTTTTCCTCGGTTTTGAAGAGAGTTAAGGTATCAAAAATTCGATCAATTTTATTTTTTTCCTTAGTTTTTGAGTAAAACTATATATGAATGATTTGATTGCATCTATGAGCTATATATATATATATATATATATATATATAATGGTGATGATGTGAAAATGTTTTTGGTAAAGGAAGTGGAGTCGATACTTTTTGAGAATCAATTTAGGTGAATTTTGATATTAACTTTTTTGTATCTGTGAGTTTTTTCTTCGCTATTTTTTTGCAGAAAAAAGGCGAAGTTGTCCGTGAAGATTTAGGCTACTTATACTTGAGTGGTTTTAGATGCATAATTTTGATTTTTTTTTGACATCATCATGTAAAGCGAGTAGGCGTTTAAAGCTTTGAAATTGATCAGAACTGATAGAGGGAGTATAATTAGGCTTACAGAGAGAGAGTCGGTGTGCACCATTTTGATTGTGATACAGGATGCCTAAGTGATGGAGGGGTTGATCACCGCTTTGATTAAGTTTAGACCCAAATAAATTACTAAAAACAAAATAACTTAATTGGGTAATGAAAAGACCAAAATACCCCTCAAAAATCCGGTTGACTTTCCTTCTCCAGATAGCCCAACTTCAAACGGGAATTTCTCCCTCATACGAACTCGAAAACTAGCAAACTCAGTGGTGTTAGAAAGATAATTCAAAGACTTTTCATTTGATATTTTGTAGCCCACCTAACTCATCATGTACATGGTCGTTTGAAGTTGACCCAAAACTCATACTTAACATAACTTGCCAAATTTCGGATTTTCATTCTTTCCAAAAAAATGGTTTTTATTTCTAATTTCAGCTCTTTCAAATAGCGAGGTGTTACATTTGCCTTGGTGGTCGAGCTGATCAGGATGTAGCTCAAGTCCGGACTAAGGGTTCGTTTGGTTTGAATACAAGTTATACTGGGAGTAGTTTTTATTGCTTGTTTGGTTTGTCATGTTCAAACTTATATTCATTACATAATTTTTAAGAATAAGTTGTTTGTTTACAAAAATACTCTCCACCCTATTTAGTTTTTTTTTTTTTTTTAAACATTTTCTTTGCAAGCTTTAGTTATTCATTCTTACAAATAAAATTCTCATGTTATTTAGCTTAAAATTTAAATATTTTTATGTGTGCATTTCTATAATTGTGCCATGTGTTTTAAAATAAAAATTTCATCTTATTTAACTTAAAAAATTAAACTTTAATCTTATTTAAATTAAAAATAAAACTCGCATCTTATTTAGCTTAAAATAAAATTTCCATCTTTTTTAGCTTAAAAATAAAACTTTTATTTAAGTTTATCAAAGTAAAAAAAATATACATTATTAAAGTTATCTACATTTAAATTGATACATAAAATATAATTTTTAAGTGAGTAAAAACTGCTTAATTAAAAATATGTAATTTAGTAGTTGAGTGAATATTTTAAGAAAAATGAAAATATAAATAAACATAAAAATTAGGCAAATAAATTCATAAATAAAAATTGTATTTATAAGATGTAATTGTTTATAGAGAAATATATTATCATAAAAACAACAATTAATTAAGGTTGTGAATGTTATTATAGTTGTTAAAAATTATGTTAATATACATGAATGTAAAAATAGTGTATAAAAGAGAGTTTAAGGGAATATTTTTGTTATTACACATACTTTTTCCCAGGATAAGTTATCCTGCAATTACTATTCCACCCCAGGGAGGGATAACTTGTCGCAGTACTATTTATTAATCTTGAGATAATTTATCCCATCCTGTGCAACCAAACAAGGGATTAAGAGACACTAAAATGTTATCCCATGACAACTTCTCTTATCCATCCCACCAAACGATCCCTAAGAATTAAAACCTAGATGAATCACATAGTAGGAGCACCACAAATCCTGTAGGGCCAAATTCCTAAGGGTTATTCAAAAGTTCCCTACAAACCTAGTGTTATGCCAAAATCCATCTCAAGGTTTAAGATGTGGGATATATATACCAAAGTATGATGAGACTACATACTTACACAAACATATTTTGTTCTTTACACATTTATCAACGGGAATGACTTGACTAAAGAAGAGGCAGAATCAATCATAAAAAGTTCTGAGAGACCAATCTAAGCTACACCAAGTTACTCTATATTATGGATTCCATCCTCTACAAGATATCAATATCTCAATTGCTACACCAAGTTACTCTATATTATGGATTCCATCCTCTACAAGATATCAATATCTCAATTCTTTAGGTCAAATAATCTAAGGAAAAAAAAGGCTAAGGCCTCTATTTATAGGATGACTCTTACAAAGGTAGTTTTTCTTTTTTTACACAAATAGCTCAAAGGTGACTTATTCAAACTATTTAAAATGTAGCCACAAATGACTAATCCTTCCCATCATCTCTTCTTCTTGAATTTGTCCACTTGGCGACGCTAAGATGGAGTTTGGTGAAGGCCTTGAGCTGACCAAATTGTGTGGCTTGCCTTGACAAGTTGGGTGATGGAACCTTCACTTTGCCGATGGACTTTGAATTCGCGGAAGTGGGCAGGTTGTTGCCTCCTCCGTTGATCCTTCCACGCTCCAATCTATCATCCACACGATGATCCCCTTCCATTGGTGCCCAATAAGATCCTTTTAAACTTCTTTTTGTATCATCAAGTATCTTGGGTTATAGGTCTACCATAAATTGTGTTAATCATGTTTGTATCAGAACCTGCACAATAAGGTGCAAAAATAAATAAACTTTGAATTGATATATTACACATTGAATTATATGATTATTTAGGACCTATTGAACGTAGACACAATTTACAGAGGCTACTAGAGAAAGAAGAAGAATTTCATTTATGAGCTCAAAGGGCTAACTTGTACAATGATAGGAACATGTATTTATAGTTGTTTCTGTAGCTAACTATTGGAATAGTTAGTTATAACAACTTTTAAGAGAAAAGACTATACTACCCTTAATCATCCTAACCACTTTTAACTACTTAACAACCAACTAATCTGATGAAGTCTCATTACTCCCCTTCAAGATAGGAGGGGAAAAAATGTTCAACACTCCTAGCTTGGATAACAAATACTCATGTTGACTTCTGGACAACCCCTTTGTCAAAATATCTGCTGGTTGTTCTTGTGTCGGTATATAATTCACTTTGATTGAACCTTATTGTATCCTTTCCCTTATGAAGTGACAATCTATTTCTATATGTTTTGTCCTCTCATGATAGATTGGATTTGCAGCTATTTGTATTGCTGCTTTACTGTCACTGTATACTTGTATTGGCAGCTGCACTTTAACTCCTACTTCCTTTAACATCCCAAGTAACCATACTAACTCTGACACAGTAGGTGCAACGCTTCTGTACTCAGCTTCAACTGAACTTTTGGAGACTGTGGTTTGCTTCTTTGCTTTCCATGACACTAAAGAGTTGCCTATCTTGATCATGTAGCCTGTAACAGACCTCTGGTAAGTGGACAAGAGGCCCAGTCTGCATCACAACATGCAGTAACCAATTCATTTGAAGAACTAGTCATTAGCAGACCCTGTCCAGGCTGTTTCTTGAGATATATAACCACCCTTAAAGCTGCATCCATATGTGACTTCTTTGGCTGCTGTAAGAACTGACTTAGAGTCTGAGTGCTAAACAATATATCTGGCCTTGTCATGTTAAGATACAACAGTTTCCCAATTAGCTTTTGATATGATGTTTGATACACCAGCTGATTTTCAGAATTCTTCTTGTCCCTTATTTGCTCATCATACTGTTTTGATGTTAGCTTGACATTAACATCAATGTGAGTTCCTGCAGGCTTTGCTGCTGACATTCCTACTTCAGCTATAAGCTCCAAGATATACTTTCTCTGATGCATAAGTATGCCTTTTTCTGTCCTAGTGAACTCAATGCCTAGAAAGTACTTTAGTTC
This sequence comes from Solanum acaule, assembly GCA_036250505.1. NCBI lineage: Eukaryota > Viridiplantae > Streptophyta > Magnoliopsida > Solanales > Solanaceae > Solanum > Solanum acaule. Next base: position 18,868 of record JAJOOR010005350.1, on the reverse strand, counting down.
ACCTAGATCCTTAATTTTGAAACACTTTTGTAAAGCTTGCTTTGTCTCTTCAATCAATTTAAGACTGCTTCCAGTAACCAACATATCATCTACATACACAAGTACAATGACTATACCAGGTTCTGAATCTTGAATAAACAAGGAATAGTCATACTGACTTTGTCTGAACTTGAGAGCAACAAGAGCTTCAGTCAGCTTGTGATTCCATTGTCTTGGTGCTTGTTTGAGACCATATAGTGACTTTGTCAGTCTACAAACTTTCTCTCCTTGACTGACAAAACCTTGAGGGAGCTGCATATAAATTTCATCCTCTAAATAACCTTGAAGAAAAGCATTAAAGACATCCATCTGATGAATATGCCATTTTCTGGATGCTGCAAGAGAGACGATAGATCTCACTGTGACCATCTTAACCACAGGTGAGAAAGTCTCCTTATAATCTATGCCTTCTTGTTGACTGTAGCCTTTAGCCACCAACCTTGCCTTAAATCTCTCTATTTCACCAGTAGCCTTATACTTAATCTTATATACCCATCTACAGCCTATAGGTTTCTTTCCTTGTGGAAGATCAGTAACCACCCAGGTATTGTTGCTTTCTAATGCCTGAATTTTCGGTTGCATAGCATCTATCCACCTTTGATCTGTCACAGCTTCAGAATATGTACTAGGTTCCTTCAGTGAGGAAGAAGCAACAATATAACACTGATAAGAGGATGAGAGATGATTATAGCTCACATAATTTCCCATAGGATACTTCACTGCCTTTTGTGTAACAAAATCTGTCATCCAAGCAGGAGACTGCTTAGTTCTAGTGGACCTATATCAGTTCATACAATAACCTGTTGACCCTCTTGACTAGAATCCATAAGAGTGTCAGCACCAGAAGAAGAACTACCTGAGCTTGTTTCTGCTAAAGGATCACATACAACAATCATATTATCATCTGAAATCTCAGACATATGCTGGACATATTCTTGATCTCCAAGTTGCTCAAGCTCCTGATTTGCAAGGCCAGGTTCATGACCTTCATGCTCAGGATTGTAAGATACATAAGCTAGCTGAGACAACTCTTGAAAATTTACATTTGAACCTCCTTGTAATATTTTTGTGAATAACTGGTGTCTTCCAGAGTTTTTGTCATGTGAAAAAGGAAACATGTCCTTCCTAAACAAAACATCTCTGCTTACAAAAAATACTTTGGTGGTAAGATCCAGAAGAATGTACCCTTTGTGTGTTGTTGAATACCACATATAAATAGTTGACCTGGCTCTAGGCATTAGTTTGTCATGTTCAGTAAGACTTTTGGCAAAGCATAAACAACCAATAGTCTTAAAATGTGATAGTAATGGTTTGCTACCATATAATATCTCATAGGGAGTTTGAAAATTAAGTACATTGCTAGGGAATCTGTTGATAATGTAGGCTGCTGCTAATACACAATGCCCCAAGTACTTGATAGGAATTTTTGCCTGAAATCTAAGTGCTCTTGTAACTTCAAGTAGATGTTTGTGTTTTCTTTCAGCCACCCCATTCTGCTGGGGTGTATATGGACAAGATCTCTGATGTATAATACCTAACTTTTGAAATATGCTTTCACAAGTAGAGTTTACAAACTCAGTGCCATTATCAGACCTTATTATCTTAACAGTCTTGGCCAATTGATTATGAACATATTGCACAAACATTTGTAAAGAGGCACAAACATCATATTTATGTTTAAGAAGAAACAACCAAGTCATTCTTGAGAAGTCATCCACTATAGTAAGAAAATACTTGTTTCCATCAAAAGTAGCTGTATTATATAGACCCCAAAGGTCTACATGAATCAATTCAAAACATTCACAACTCTTAATACTGCTAGTAGGAAAACTAAGTCTAGTTTGCTTGGCATAAGGACAAACTAAACACTTAGACACCTTACACTGACTTTCTTATTTCATAGAAAACATTCTAGCAAGTACACTAGAAGAGACATGTCCTAGCCTTTGATGCCACAACTCCATATCTGTAGAAACTTGAGACACATTTAAAGCTATATCCCTTTGATTACTGACATGCTTTTGAGTATACGGACAACCTGTTTCTTCACCAATTTGCTTCACCTTTCCACTGTAAAGCTCCTGGAAAACACAACAGTTAGGGAAGAAAGTAACTGAGCAGCCTAGCTCCTTTGTTAATTTGTTGACAGACATCAAATTGTACTGGAAGTCAGGTAGATACAACACATTGGAAATAATACCATTATCTCCAAATGCACATGAGCCTACATGTGTCACTTGAGTACTGTCTCCATTAGGTAAGTACACAACCTTAGGAACCTCTAATTTTGAAACAGTGCCTTTGATAAACATATCTAAATCAGATACCATATGATTGGTAGCACCAATATCTACAATCCACACTCTATTAATACCAGGAACATGTAATGATTTACCTGCAGTGTGAGCTGCAGGTGTAGCATTACAATCCAATGACGCAATGTCTGGCTTGTGCTGAAAACCTTTGAAAATGTGATTATATTGATCCTTTGTTAACGTGTAACCCTTCAACAACTGCTTCACCTCCAGTTCAGCTTGACTCACCAACTTAGAAGAACTGGAAGGACCTGGTACACCATGATCACTCTGACAGCTATCCAGTTTTCTCCCCCATCCTGATACATGCACATTAGTATTCATACCATATGAGAAGTGAACCTGATCAAGATTGATATCTGATGCAGTAACTTGTGGCTTTCTTTTTGACTTGAAGTCAGGTATATACCCTACAATCTTGTAGCAATACTCTTTGCTATGACCTTTACACTTACAAAAGTCACAAATCAAGACTGAGTTTCTTTAGAATCTCTGATTTACACCTGAGGTAGATGCAGATTTAGAATACATAGCCACAGAGCTAGCACTAACTGTGTTCATTCCCATGCTGTTGTTGTGAGACATCACTGCCTTTTGGCTTTCATCTCCCACTATCATAACATAAGCATGATTAATAGTAGGTAGATGATTTAGCATCAAAATCTGACTTCTGGCCTATTGATAGGACTCATTTAACCCCATCAAAAACTAATACAGCTTCTGCCTATTCATGTGAGCTACAAATCCTTTTGATTTATCACAGTTGCAACAAGGTGCATGCACTAAAAGTTCAGACTCATCCCACAAGGTTTTAAGTCTTGTATAATACTCAGAAACTGAATTAGTACCTTGTTGCAATGTTACAATGTCTTTGTGAAGACTATATGTTCTAGAGCCATCTACTCTATCAAATCTCTCTTTCAAGTCATTCCAAACTTGCAAAGCACTCAAAGCAAAAGCAACACCACTAATAAGACTCTTAGATACTGAGTTCATTAACCAAGACAATACAATGGCATTTACCCTCTCCCATTGCCCCCACAGTTCTTCCCCATAAACTTCCTTCCTACATGATCCATCCACCAATCCTATCTTATTCCTTCCCAATAGAGCTAGTGTAATAGATCGACTCCATAATGTGTAATTCTCAATGCCAAGTAATTGAAAAGAGATAAGGCTAACACCACTCACATCAGTAGGACTAAGAAACAAATGATGGTTGTAGTCAATACCTTGAGATGATGAGACTGTATTGGAAGGCAAAGTGAAGGAACCATCAATTTCTCTATTGTTGATATCTCGATCTTGTTCTTCAGCTACTCGATCTGGAGACATAGTAATCAAACTTGTTGCGGAATAAGGATCAAACTCAGTTAATAACAGTTATGAACTCCAATCTGCAGATCAACTGAGAATCTGATGAATCTGTGAATCAACAAAGCAACTCTCTGATTTGATGAATCTGTGAATCGACAAAGCAACTCTCTGATTCTTCAACCTAAATTGCCTATCACAGTTTGTCACTGTGTATAGCTCTGATACCATGAACGTAGACACAATTTACAGAGGCTACTAGAGAAAGAAGAAGAATTTCATTTATGATCTCAAAGGGCTAACTTGTACAATGATAGGAACATGTATTTATAGTTGTTTCTGTAGCTAACTATTGGAATAGTTAGTTATAACAACTTTTAAGAGAAAAGACTATACTACCCTTAATCATCCTAACCACCTTTCAACTACTTAACAATCAACTAATCTGATGAAGTCTCGTTACCTATTACTTCAGCCTTTAACGTGGCTATAAGGGAAAAACCTTTTGCAATTTTGTCTTTCCGTTTTGCAATCTTGTGAGTGGCTTCATTTTCTTAAAGATGGTTCCACCTAATTAAAAAGAAAAAACTGAAAATGTCTTTTAAGTTTTCAATTAAATAAAGATAACAAGAGCTAAAAGACCTTTTAAGTCATTCAATTAAATAAAAGTGACAAGTAGGTTGTTAGAACAACTTCTTTAATTGCCCAACTATTTCTTCCATCAACTATATAAGTTATTCCACAATTGCACTAGTTATTCCAACAAATTAATCAATCGACCAACAACTAAGCACAACGGTCAAACAACTTAAGCAGTTGTTAGTACAACTTTTGTTTTTATCAGCCAAATATTGAATTATTTCTTTAATTTTTTTTCGAAGTTGTAGAAATAACTACAATAGTTATTGACTGAAACAATCAAATTTGGACATATTTTGATATTAATTATTTATTTGTCACTTTTAGCTTTTGATACTATCTCCGTCCACTTTTAATTGTCTTGGTTTCCTTTTTTAGAGTCAAACGATAAACACTTTGACTAATATTTTACGATGTATTTTTCATCACATTGATATGTAAAAAAATTACTACAATTTATAGTACTTTTCGTATAATTTTTGAATATCTAAATTTTTTGTTCAAAATATCGAATTAATATAATTTAATTTTACTTTGAAAATTAGTCAATTGACTTTAAAAACGCAACATAACAATTAAAAGTGGACAGAGGGACTATTAATTATTTATTTGTCACTTAGCTAATTTTTAAAATTTGAAGGACTCTCACTTAAGTACTTGATTATTTTAGTAAACTTTGGTGTCTCTCAATGGTTTAGGGGTTCCAATTTGAAGTGTGTTTAACACTTATATGTTGATTTGTTTTAAAAAAAGACTAACTTCATTTAAGCATGAAACTCGCGAAAAAATAATAATTTTAAATTATTTTTCTTTCTTTAATTATTAAAATAAGTTTTAAAAAAATGCATCATAATGTACACATGGCAGTAGATCCTTTGTATTATTGATTAAATTTTAGAAAAAAATATTTGACTTTAGAATTTAGATATTACACAGACTACACTGTGCAGCAGGTAGCCATCGCCTTATTGTCCCCTTTCAAATCACCAGCCATCTCTGCTCGTTTCTCCAATTCCATCTCCATTTTCAATCAAAACAATGGATTCAACTAATCCAGAATCATCACAAGTTATTTATGATGTTCCAATATTTTTTAAAGTCTACAAAAATGGCCGAATCGAAAGGTATCGAAAACATGATTTTTCCCCTCCTTCCAATAATTCCGTCACTGGTGTTCGATCTAAAGATATCGTCATCGTATCGGAGAACAACGTTACGGTACGCCTTTACCTGCCAAAAATAACCCAAAATGACCAGAAATTTCCACTCCTGGTGTATTTCCATGGAGGTGGATTTGTGATTGAGTCGGCATTTTCTACTTACTATGATAGTTATCTCCACTCTGTAGCTGCAGAAACTAATGTAATTGCTGTATCTGTTGAGTATCGATTAGCTCCGGAGCACAAAATTCCTGCGTGTTATGATGATTCGTGGGTTGTTATGAAATGGGTCTCTCAGGGAAGTGAACCATGGCTGAAAAGTTATGCTGATTTCTCCAGAGTTTTTTTGTCAGGTAAAATCAATTGACTTTCTTAAATTGTTAGTTTAAAATTTTCCAATCTTTATATTTGATGTTGTAGGTGTGACAAAATCAAACCCAAATTGTTCAATTCATTTTAGCTATATATATTTGATTTCAGTAGAAGTTGGATTGATATGTAATTTAAATTGACTAATGAAAATTTTTGTTAAATTTTAAAATTGATGGATTACATATAGTCATAGAAAAAAAAATTTAGATACTAAATCTTTTTAAATCAACAAATAAAATAATTAAAACTTAGTAAAAATTGAGAGTATCCGTTTGGACCCAAGTAAATTTTTGTTGGGTAGGACCTTGACCCATTTGTTGTCTTGACTAATTTTAACTCAGTAAATTTGACCCCAACCTGCCCAATTGTCACCCCAAATTCTCTGTATATTTGGGTTCAGTTGCATTTTATTCATCAGGTTGCATTATTTTAACACGTTTTGATCCGGTAATTGTGAAGCTATCATAATATATTAACACACTCAAATTTGGTAGTGTACATTCAAACGCTTCAACTTGATTTCAACTGACAACTAAACACTCTAACTACTGTGACTATTGGACACCCGACGTAAATGTGACATAAATTTCAAAGGTCTCTAAATGATCATTTGTAAGTTGGAGTACTTAAATGACAAGATAAAAGATGAGTTAAAATGTCGGTGATATGCATACTCAAAGTTAGAAGCATTTACTTGCCAACGAGGATCAAGTTTTAAGTCTTTGAAGTTTATTTCAAGTTCAACCAAGCTGATAAACATGAGCAGATTGATTGATTTACTGAAAATGTATTGATTTTGTCACCTCAGGTGATAGCTCAGGAGCCAACATTGCTCATAACATGATGCTGCGAGCAAGTATAGATGAAGATCATAAACTTGAAGTTGGAGATAGCTTAAACCTCGTTGGAATGGCATTGATTCACCCCTATTTCGGGAACAATGAACCGGATAGAATTTGGTCGTATATTTGCCCTGAAAATCCCAATACCGATGACCCTCGATGCAATCCAGCAGCACATCCAAGTTTGCTATCCAAGCTTGTTTGCTCCAACATTCTGATATGCACTGCAGAGAAGGATTTTATAAGAGACAGAGGTTGGACATACTATGAGGCCTTGAAGAAAAGTGGATGGAAAGGTGAAGTGGAGATTAAGGAAATACAAGGGGAACAACATGTTTTTCATTTGAATAACCCAACTTGTGATAAAGCTAAGGTCTTGATGAAATGGCTGTCTGATTTCTTTCAACAATCAAGTTGAATGCTTGCTGCGTGTGGGGAATTTTTGCAGTCATTGATTTGAAGTTGAAACCTTTTTTGAACGTACAATTTGGATTTAAAAATTTTGTACCTTTTTTTTCGTAGACTTGAAAATCGCATAATTTATTGAGAACTATCAAAACTTTGCTCACCCTTGTACAATTTTGCCAAATGGGTAAATCATAATTCTTTCTACAATCCTTTCTAAATAAATATTTGCAATGACATGTTATTATAAACTTTTGTATAGGCACAAGTTTCTAAAGATTCACTAATTTAATATATCAATAATACTAGTAACTAGCAAAATCAATATACGGACAAACCCTTCACATTGAATATATATATATTTGCAAAATTTAAAGGTGCCTTCAAAGTTATGTTTTTGATATATTTATGTTGTCCAAAAATAACCTATGACTAGTGGTGGCAAATGGATGGGTTGGGTCAACTTGGGCGGGTTGAAAATGGGTCAGCATAAAATGGATAATAATTCAATCCGTCCATATTTGATATGGATAAAAATAGATTGGGTAATAATTTGGTTGGGTAAAATACTAGTTTATCCATATTTACCAATATTTTCATGAATAAATAGTACTCTACTTAAGAATTCAACATGGAGAAAATATTTTAGTCTTTTTTTAGATGAAAAATATTGAAAATGCTTCATTTAATTTATTGTATCATAAACTCAAAAAAAATCCTGTAACTTTTCAATATAAAATAAATTTATGTAATAACAAGGGGAAAATATTTTTAATTCCAAAGTAAATGAATATTTGCATTTTAGGACTAAAACATGCTTAGTCTTAAGCAATGTCAATACTAATACATGATTTGCTTATTTAACACTATTATTTATGATCCAATATAAAATTAAACAAATAAAAACATATAATTATAATTAACAAAATAAATGTACATTTAAAATATATATTTTTGGAGGGCCAAAGACTTCACCTTTTCAATTATAGAGAAAAATAATTAGTTCCATAGAAGAACATAAAAAGGAAGAGAAGTTACAATATTTTTAGTGATATCATGAATTTTGAGTGAATAAAAGTTAGAAGCTTAACCCATTTGGCTAATCCATATTTTATCTATAGTTTACCCATATTTTACCCATATAAAAAGTCACTCACCCAACTCATTAAAATATGGACGGGTTACCAAAATATGAGCTCATTTTGCTGGCACTACCTATGACCAAACAATTTGTAACGATCGTTTAGTGGTTTTTATCTCTTTCCCAATGTTTGATCCTCCTTGTAGCTTTCTTTAGTGGTTTATGACGTGTGAGAATGAGTAGCATCAGTTTTGATATGATCAAATCCATCATGAGGAAAAAATTCAGTTTTGAAATTTAGAAAGTTAGATCAAAGTCAATATTTTTTGTTAATGAGGTTGAAAATTTTGAGTTTTGACGATTTTAATAGGTCAAAACGGTGATTTATGACTTCATTGGATTGTTTATACGAATCTCAAGGTGTTTGGAAGTGACTTGGACTATTGAGTTTATTTTTAGTTTTTTTTAAAGTTAAGTGGTGATTACGATCAATAGTTAATCACTGCAATCTCATATCGGTAATGTGATGATTCCAACATATCAATATAATGATATGTTCAGTGTAGCTTCGAAAATAATCGATAATATAATGATATTATATATCTTGGCCATGGACATGAAACAAATAAAGAGATTGAAGCATTTCAACAACCATTGATTAAAAACTGACAATGAACAGCATAATTAACCATTATTTAAAGTAAATAAAATGGATTTACTATATATTCCTATTTAATATTATATCCTTGACAGAATCACAAATATTTTTAGAGATATTTCTATTGAAAACCTATATAAAAAAATCATAACATTTATATGTCAATTTGGTTTGGATTTCTAAAACTCGATGCAAAATCAAACCAAATCAAATATAGTTGTGTTTTGTATGCTGATTGATTGAGTTAATACCTCAGAAGGTCACTCAACTATGCACTCTTCTCTCAAAAAGTCACTCAATTTTCAATTTTCACTCAAGTCACTCAATTATGCACTTCTTTCTCAGAAAGTCACTCAACTTTGAATTTTAACTCAAAAGTCACTCAACTATCCACTCTTTCCTCAGAAAGTCACTCAATCTATTTAATTGTTTTTTAATTAAAATTTGCTGATATTAATTGTTTATATAACAAATCAAAGTTTTTAAAAAATAAAAAATACCATTTAAACCATTTAGTGATCCACCCACCTAACCCGACCCATTAAAAAATATAATATGATCCATTTTATTTTGCCTTTAATCCTAAATATGACCTTACCTACTGTGTAATTTTCAGTGCCATTTTAAATGCCATATTATAATTAGGATAATATGACCTTGCATTTTAAATGCCATATTATATTTAATTCCATCTGATGTGTAATTATACCGGCCAGACACAGTAGGTAAGGTCATATTTGAACACATATTATTTTTGGTATGCATTAAAAATAATCATATAAGGCATATTATTTTTTAAATGGCACTGAAAATTACACAGTAGGAGAAAGAGAGGGAATAATTTTCAGTAGGTAAGGTCATATTTAGGATTAAAGGTAAAATAAAATGGGTCATATTATATATTTTTAATGGGTCGGATTAGGTTGGTGGATCACTAAATGGTTTAAATGGTATTTTTTATTTTTTTAAAATTTTGATTTGTTATATAAACAATTAATATCAGCAAATTTTAATTAAAAAATAATTAAATAAATTGAGTGACTTTCTGAAGAAAGAGTGGATAGTTGAGTGACTTTTGAGTTAAAATTCAAAATTGAGTGACTTTCTGAGAAAGAAGTGCATAGTTGAGTGACTTTTGAGTGAATTGAAAGTTGGGTAACTTTCTAAGAGAAGAGTGCATAGTGGAGTGACCTTCTGAGGAGTTGGGAACCTAAATAAGCCACAAAAATATAAAAGTGACCAAAATAAGCCACTACTTTAGTAAGTAACTAAAATAGGCTTAGTGGAAGAAAAAAATTCCACTTTATCTAATATTCTAAACGTTTTCCGTTAGTCTCATAACGTGTATATTTTAATATATAACGAAACTATTTCCTACACTTTATAAAATGAAACTATTTCTTACACTTTACAAAGTGTAAATTTTTCTTACTTTGTAAAGTGGAACTTTTTCTTACACTTTATAAAGTGGAAGAAAAAATTCTGTTTTACAAAGAGGAATATTTTCACGTTTTTATCACTTTATGAAGCTTTTGCAATGTTTGTCATACAATTATATTGATTTGACATGTCATAAAAACGAAAAAAATTATTACACTATGTATTTTTATTTTTTTATTCTGAAAACTCCTCCAATCTCTATTTAAGGAGGACGTTCAAACATAGTTGATAGCACCTACAACATAAAGTCTTCTATATTTGTTCATTTCAATCTCAAAAAAAAAATGGCTTCTAAACCAAAAGTTAGAGTTTCGATTTATTGGGATGGCAAAATTATACATGACAAAAATATACATTTATTATAATTGTCCTCCCAAACACAATGCTAAATATTCAATTAATGTCCGATATCATATTCATCAATTTATAAAAGAATGGGTATAAACAGTACTGATTATAATTTGATTATAGTTGGAAAATACCCTACTTCATTTTTATCACAAGGACAAGTAAATTTTGGAGAGTGGATTATCTATAATGATGAATCGTTGAAGATGAGGATGGATATACGGGACTTAGACCGCGAGATGTTCTACGGATTTCAAGAAAGGGTTGTGGAACATAATATTATTATTTTTGTGTATGTATCTTTTTTGAGGGTGTATAGTATTATTATTTTAATTATATATAGTTATTATTTTTGTGTATGTATCTTTTTTTTAGGGTGAATAGTATTATTATTTTAATTATATATAGTTATTATTTTGTGTATGTATTTTTTTTTTAAAAAAGTGAATGAAAAAATTTGAAAATATAAACATGACTCGAGGATGATCAAAAATACGAATAAAAAGTTGCATAGAAATTGATACAAGAATAAATTAACACAAGTAAACATCTTTCTTTATCTACTACCACCATATGAGGCGTTTCGAGCTCGTGAAGTACAATTGCGCCTATCATGGCTTATTTGTTTGCACGTTGAACATTTGCGAGTGAGTGTACTTGCGGGAACATCCGTTTCATTATGTATACGGGTGATTTTATCTACACCCACTTTTCGTAAATATTTTTTATTTGCTATCATAAGAAAGGACTATTAGGCCAATACTTTTCACCGCCAAGTGGATTGAATTGTCCAGAGTAGGCTTTTTTGTAGCTACGCACGCTGAATTCTGGTGCCATATGCTCCCATGCTTGATACCCAATTTGGTCAAATCCCTTTATTGCATGAGAACACGGAATGTGGTATGATTGCCATTTACCACATTGACATTTTCCTTGTGATGCATTTACAATGTGCTTATTACCACCACGACCATGATGCATATGTGTCTGCACCTCAAATATGTTTTTCCTTTGTTGGTGATAGTTGATAAGTGTGTGACGCTGTGACTTTTTTCGATTATCCTCAAAAATCTTGAATGGTCTAGGCATCCATTGTTGCTTTTGTTGTACTAGCTGATTGACAAATTTTGATCTTGTAACAAATCGGTGCACAATCTGATTGTAAGTGAGTCTTACCATTGCAGTAACTGGCAGGCCCCTGGCTGACTTAAGAAGACCATTGAATGACTCGGAACTGTTTGTTGTTAGCATGCCCTATCTCCTACCTCCATCCCTCTGCAATGTCCATTTGTCAAGATCGTTCTTCATTAATCACACATACGCTTCCGGGTTAATCTCCTTGATCATATCCATTTTTTCCAAAAACGTTTTCTCCTGACAGTGATTTGCAGCTGCTCATAAAAGGTTGTTTAAAGTGACATTTTTTATTTTTTTTTTAAAATTGGCCTTCAAATGTCTTAAACAAAAACGATGGAACCCAAATGGGGCCTGCCAATTGGGAGAATTATACACGGATGAGAGTATTCCGTGATGCCTATCTGAAATCAATGCCACACCTCTACGACCCTTGACAACGTGCAAGTGCAAATGATCCAAAAATAAACTTCATGTCCCCATGCTCTCATTCGCAACTATTGCAAATGCCTAAGGTAATATTTAGCCGTTACCATCCGTTGCAATCGCAATCAACAACTTGATATCATATTTTTCATAGACATGTGTTCCGTCGATCGATATAACAGGACGACAAAACACAAACCCATCAATGCATGGTTTAAAAGTCCAGAACACATAGTTGAATACATCTTTAATGACATCGACACACCGCTCTGTTTTCCATTCAACTATTGTTCCGGGATTGAAGTGTTTCAAAGCTTCCATGAACCTCGGCAACTCGGCAAAAGAACCCTCCCAAGTACCATAGACTTTTTCAAAAGCACGCTTGTGACCAAGATATGCTTTTCTTCTGCTTATCGAAATGCCATATGCTTTATGAACGGCTGTTTGACAGTCTTTGATGGGAAACCTATAAAGTAAAAATAATATTAATTATCAAATAAAAAATGAATATTTTCTTATTAAAGAAAAATCATCTAAGGATAAAATAGTACCTTGGTGTTTTTTCTATATCAACACAGAGGGCGTTAACAATCATCTCAACATCCAAGTTGAAATGTCCATCGCAGCACGTACCCATATCACATGTATGTTCTTTAATGTATCTTCCAACTTTCCACATGTTAGTGTGTTTATCATTAAAAAAAGTTAGACTAAATCGACATCCTTGTTCTACATGCCTGCAAACAAGTCGCCATGATTTCTTTGTCGATTTAATAACAAAGTACTCCCTCGCTATCTTTAAATGTAGAAGCTTAACTGCTCTTTGCAACTGCTTCTTTGAATTGAACAACATGCCTTTTTCAATATAAATAGCACCATTCATGAAATCTTTCGATTCACCCCACGTACGTTGTGATGTATATTCATCATGTGTATCACTAAAGATATCTGGACCATCTTGGAGATGATCCAGATAAGGAATTTCATGATTACGAAACGGACTCATGGACATTGGTCTTGGCGACCGATTGGGCATTAAAAAATCATCATCACTAGATGATGCCTCAAATGGAACATTATCTCCTGATTCCTCGGCATTAGGCAAATCATCACTATCACTAGCTGAAGGTGAGCCGTAATTTGGAAGGTCACGATCATCGATATTCACTAAATCAATGGGTTTATCTTGTGTGATATTTTCCCTATATATGTAAAAAAGTATAAATATTTGTCTCATGCAATTAAGTTACTTAAATAAAAAATCAAGTGTTGGACATACCGACAATCATCTGCATCAAAAGTAGGTGAGACATGAAAATTTGAGGATGTCCCAACATTTTCCGTCATTTCAAAGTGTGAGGATTGACCAAAATAATTATCTAGTCCATAACTTGGAGCAATATTCCTATCTTGCTGAGGTAAACCGCTACAAAATATATAATAATAATAATAAGAATAATAATAAATCATATAAATTAATAAATAATTGACAAAATCAACAAATAATAATCAAAATATAATTATTGAGCATTACCAGTCACTTTCATTGATAGTTTCGTTCAAATCAACATCATATCGACTGGTAAGAATATTTTGATAATGAGTCATGTTAGAAAAATCAGTAGATTGAGTTATTGAAAATCCATCAATGCTATTACGAATTTCTAATCGGGGATGGACATCGACCGATAAAACAGAACGTTGTTGACTAGTCTTAGGCTCCTTCCTAACATAGATTTCAAGAATTGTTAACTTGATTTGATCTATGTAGTCATTTGGAACCCTTAAAAAGTCGGTCAACGATTTGTCATTATAGATAATCCACTCTCCAAAATTTACTTGTCCTTGTGATAAAAATGAAGTAGGGTATTTTTCGACTATAATCAAATTATAATCAGTACTGCTTATACCCATTCTTTTATAAATTGATGAATATGATATCGGACATTAATTGAATATTTAGCATTGTGTTTGGGAGGACAATTATAATAAACGGTATTTCCGTCATGTATAATTTCGCCATCCCAATAAATCGAAAGTCTAACTTTTGGTTTAGAAGACATTTTTTTTTTTGAGATTGAAATGAACAAATATAGAAGACTTTATGTTGTAGGTGCTATCAACTATGTTTGAACGTCCTCCTTAAATAGAGATTGGAGGATTTTTTAGAATAAAAAAATAAAAATACATAGTGTAATAATTTTTTTTGTTTTTATGATATGTCAAATCAATATAATTGTATGACAAACACTGCAAAAGCTTCATAAAGAGATAAAAACGTGAAAGTATTCCTCTTTGTAAAATATAATTTTTTCTTCCACTTTATAAAGTGTAAGAAAAAGTTTCACTTTACAAAGAGTAAAAAAAAATTACACTTTATAAAGTGTAAGAAATAGTTCCATTTTATAAAGTGTAGGAAATAGTTCCGTTATATATTAAAATACACACATTATCAGACTAATGGAAAACGTTTAGAATATTAGATAAAGTGGAATTTTTTTTTCCACTAAGCCTATTTTAGTTACTTACTAAAGTAATGGCTTATTTTGGTCACTTCTATATTTTTGTGGCTTATTTAGGTTCCCAACTCCCTTCTGAGGTATTAACTCCTGATTGATTTGATTGCAGTTTGCAATTTGATTTTGGTTACCCCTAGATGCAACTGTGAATATAGAATTGTTAATTCTTTTCGGTAAGTGTTGGCCAATTTATCTTGTGTCCATCTCTGAAGGATTGCCAATGCTGCCTTAGGTTGGTTCATTGGAACCATATGACCCGTATTAGTGGTGGTAAATGCGTGGGTTGGGTCAAATTTAGGCTGATTGAAAATGGGTAACTATTACGATCCGAGCCTACACCCTGGATCTGGCCAGCACTCAAGAACCATTGCTGGTCCCTAAGCGAACAGTCATCATGGCTGACTACAAGTGGAAGACTAACTCAAGAATACAAAGTTTAAAAACTGAATAAAATTCATGAGAAACTTAAATACAAGCTTTAATTCAAAAGAAAACTCGGAATAATATAATACATTCAACTCGCCCAAAATGGGCAACTTAAGTCTTCAAAACATTTAACAAAATAAATGAATAGACTTCTGAAACTCTACTGTCTATCTATGAAGCCTCTAAATAACAAATATGGAAGTCGGGACAAGACCCACGACCTCCTAACAACTGTTATAACTGAAAGTAAAAGTGGAACCCTCCGGAAGCAAGGAGGCTCACCATAGCTAAATGGCTCAGTACATGGAATGTACGAGCATGTAAGGGGAATTCTAAAGCAGAAACATAAGCTTGAACTTGATAAAAAGGAAACATACTTACCTCTTCTGAACTCACTCAACTCAACTCAACTCAGAAGAAACATGGTTCAACTCAACTCAAGGAATACTCAAGGGTACTCAAAATTACTCGAACATACTCAACTCAGAAGTACTCGAGGATAAGATACTCAATCTCAGCAATAAGGTTCTCAACTAAGTGAAACTCAACAATAAGGTACTCGACACAATGAAGCACAGATTAACTCAAGATACTCAACTCGAAAGACTTAACTCATGATACTCAAGGATAAATCAATAGTAAAAAATGCAATATATATGGAAAGCTGTAAAACTGTAGATAGCAACTCAATGTATTGAAAAATACAATAATACTCAATGTGTATATAAAAATACAATATAACTCTGTGGGAGTTTCTCTAACCGACAACCACCACTATGAGTCAAAGTGGTGATATAACGTCTTGCCCACGCTGCCAGAACTGTCCTATACATTGCCGTCTTATAGGACGCCTTAACTAACTGGATCCATTAGTATATGCTAAAAATAACTTAAGGAATCATCTAAAAAGTATGATTCTTTACTACCCATGATGGCTACATGGTTTATGGAGACTTGAGTTAATATGAACTCGCATCCCCATATCGATACTCAATACTACTCCCAAAAATATACTTAGCTCATATGTTTTTAAAAGAAAACTTATTTCTTTGGTTTGAGATAATTACTCAAAACTTAGCTTAAAAGCTCTCTTGGAATCGATGTTCCCTTTCTTGTTCAAATGTGAAAATATTTTAACTCTTGCGAATACTTAGTTCCCGTATTATCTTTGAAGAAATGAACTTTACTCTAACTCTTTACTCAACTCAAAGCTTAAGTCTTAAAACAAAGTTAAAACGCTTGTAAAAGACTTCTTAAAATATAGTTCATGCCGAATTATGGACGTGAACGATTCAATGCAATGTTTTCAATAACCATTGATAGAACTCAATACTTAGAACTCAAGAACTTTAATGATACTACTGATTTCAAGAGTGCTCAACTTAGAGGGTTCATGCGGAATTATGAGCTTGAACTACTCAACTCAAGGGATCAAAGATACTTCTCATCTCAAGACTGTTCAACTTATAGGGTTCATGCGGAATTATGGGAATGAACAATTCAACTCAAGGACTTCATGGGTAACATGTAATAGTCCCATGATTAGAAATATAATCTCAGGAACACAATACTCAAGACGTAGAACTTGAATATTCTACTCCTCTCAAAGGTACTCAACTGATGGAGCTCATGCGAAAGTTATGGGCATGAATGACTCAACTCGAGGGTCTACATAATAATATGGAACTCGTGTATCCGACTCTTCTCATTCTTATACTTACTTTCTCAAAACCCATCTCAAATCGATAGTTGATCTCAAAGGATTCACAATTGAACTCAAAGACTTTCTTGAACTCTACTCTTAACTCTCCCTTGAATGTGAATTATGAATTCAAGAGTTATGGTTCATGCTATGAAGGATCTTGTGATGATAAAGTAAACTCATGAATACATCCTCCTCATTCTCATACTCACTTACTCGAGTCTTGAAGCAAGTTACTAGAAGTTGTAGAAGACTCCTCAAAAAGACTCAAAGAGACTTTCTCAAAAGTGATTGAAAGAACTCTCAAAACTTGACTCTCAACTCTACCTTGAATTTGATTTATGAATTCAAGGTTGTGATTTGTTATAGGAAAGATCTCATGATGTTTAGGAGTGCTTTTAGATAGTTAAACATGAGAAAACGGTTGAAAAACACTGTCTGGGGAGCACGTTCGCGACGCGGAGATGAATTAAAATGATTGGTTGAAATAATTTTTGAAACAGTGGAGTCCGCGACCTCTCAGCGATGCAGAGAGAAAATTTTCACACTGAAGGAACTGGTCCGCGACGCGGACCAGTCGCGGACCATGTATTTGTTCCTTGTCCGACTTTTTCTTCCATGTTTTCTAACTCCAATTCACCTAAATTCGATTCTTTTTCTTAATTTCTCTATAAATTCAGATGCCCAATACATGTACTGAAGAATCTAATCAAACAAACCTCTAAAATCGACACGATTTCCTCAAGAACTCATCAATTTCATCTTAACTCAAGAACGAAAGCCAATTTCAAGAACACAACTCAAGAACATTAAACCTTCATCTTTCTAGAACGAATTTAATGCTGAAATTAACATGATTGGTGTGTGGGTGAAAAAAATTCAACACTATGGAAGCTTACATACCTATTAGGCATTAAACCCATGGCGAAAATCCGCAACAAAACGTAAGACTCTCGACGAACGCTTGTTCCTCTCCTCCTTTCTCCTCTTTTCTCTTCTTTTCTCTTCTTGAACTCTCAACTAAAGCCCTAGGCGTAAATTAGGACTATAAAACTGAACCTAATCATATTACACCCCTAAAATATTACTAAAAAAGAATTAAATCTGATTGGGTAAGGAAAAGATCAAAATACCCATTACTATTTTCGGGTAACTTTCCTTATTTGGACATCCCGACTTCAAACGGGCATATCTCCCTCATACGAGCTCAAAGTTTAGCAAACTCAGTGGCGTTGGAAAGATCATTCAAAGACCTTTCATTGGATACCTAGTATCCCACCTAAATCATCTTGTACTGAGAGTTATGATTGTTTGAAGTTGACCCAAAACTCACAACTTAAGCATAACTTGCAAAATTTCAGATTTTGCTATTTCGAATTTAGTTCTTTTTGAAACTCAAGGTGCTACATCTAGTGACCTTAACACTAAGGAAATTTTAATTTCCTCGGTAAAATCCTACTCACAACGAAGGGTGGTTTGAGTCTCAGTTCAAAATTTTCTGGGGTGTTACAGTAACATCATATGGATAGTAATTTAACTCGCCCATATTTCATATGGATAAAAATGAATTGGGTAACAAATGGGTTGGATAAATATAAATGTGCCCGTATTTTCATGAGTAAATAGTATTCTGCTTTAGAATTCAATATGGAGGAAATATTTGTCTTTTTTTTTTTTTTGAATGAAAAATGTGAAAATACTTTATTTAGTTCTATTGTATCATAAAAAGTCAAAAAATAATATTCTATCACTTTTCAATATAAAATAAATTTATATAAAAATAAGGGGAAAATAATTTTAATTTCAAAATAAATGAATATTTGCATGTTAGGAGTAAAACAAGGTTAATGCACTTTAAGTAGGGGTGGCAAATGGGTATATTGGATCGGATTTGGATGGATTGAGCTAAAATGAATTGGATCATAATCCATCCATATAAAATATGGATAAATATGGAGTTTGGGTAAAATGAGTGTAAGCCATTTTAAGCTCCTAAAGCCAAAAAATATTAAATCAAAGCTAAGTTGTTACTCAACCCCTACCATCCC
>JAJOOR010005349.1:0-47426 GCA_036250505.1 Solanum acaule | reverse complement strand
TTTTTTTTTTTTTTTTTTTTTCTGTTTTTTAGGTTTTAGCATATATGATTTTGGGCTTTATAGGGTTTAGAGCTTAGAGTTTTTTTAGGTTAAGAGGTTTTTTTGTTTTTTATGGTTTTTAAGGGTTAAGTATTTCTTAGAGTTTTTTAGTGTTTTGGGTGAAGGGCTTAGGGTTTTTTGTGTTTTTAAGGTTTCGGGTTTACAATTTTTTAGGATTTAGGGATTAGATCTTAGGGTTTTAAAATGGATTTAGGATTTATTTAGGGTTTATAGGATTTAGGGTTTCTTATGGATGTAGGTTTTTGATGTAAGGCTTGTGGTTTGGGTGTAAG
Organism: Solanum acaule; assembly: GCA_036250505.1. Lineage (NCBI taxonomy): Eukaryota > Viridiplantae > Streptophyta > Magnoliopsida > Solanales > Solanaceae > Solanum > Solanum acaule. The sequence continues at coordinate 47,094 of JAJOOR010005349.1, read as the reverse complement.
GTTTAGGGCATAGGTTTTTTTAGGTTTAGTGTTTTAGGTTAAGGATTTTATCTAGTTTTTTAGGGTTTAGGGCTTTAGGTTTTTTTAGGTTAATGTTTTTTAGGGTTTTATAGGTTTAGGGTTTTGGGCTTAGGGTTATATTTTGTCTTTTAGGCTTTAGCAATTACGATTTAGGGCTTTATATGGTTTAGAGCTTAGAGTTTTTTAGGTTTAGGGATTTTTGCATTTTTTGGGTTTTAAAGGTTCAGTGTTTCTTAGAGTTTTATATGGTTTAGGGTTTATGGCTTAGGATTTTGTGTTTTTTAGGTTTAGGGTTTACAGATATATAGGATATATGGTTTAGAGCTTAGGATTTTTAGGGGTTTTAAATGGTTTTTAGTGTTTATTTTAGGGTTTATAGGATTTAGGGTTTCTGAAGGTTTAGGGTTAAGGGTTTCTTAGGGTTTTAGGTTTATGATTTTGGGTTTTAGGTTAGGGTTTAGGGTTTAGCACTTAGGGATTTTTTAGTTATAGGGTTTTAGGTTATGGATTTTATCTAGTTTTTAGGGTTTAGGACTTAGGATTTTTTAGGTTAAGTTTTTTTTGGGTTTTATAGGTTTTGTCTATTTTAGGGTTTAGAGCTTGGAGTTTCTTAGGTTTAGGGGTTTTTAGGTTTTTAGGGTTTCTAAGGTTTAATTGTTTCTTAGGGTTTTTTAGGGTTTACGGTTTAGGTTTTTTTTTTGTGTTTTTTAGATTTATGGTTTACGTATATTTAGGTTTTAGGGTTTTGACCTTATGGTTTTGTAGGGTTTCAAATGGTTTTTAGGGTTTATTTTAGTGTTTATAGGATTTAGGGTTTCTTAAGGTTTAGGGTTTCTTAGGGTTTTAGGTTTAGGATTTTGTGTTTTAGGTTAGGGTTTAGGGTTTAGGATTTTTTGTGGTTTAGGGTTTTAGGTTAAGGGTATTATCTAGGTTTTAAGGGTTTATGTAACGACCTAGAGGTACCCCCTAGACGCAACATGGCGTACATGACCTCGAAGGGGTCTCATACAAGCCCTTAGAATATCATAGCAAAAGATAATAGAAAATTATGGGAAATTTAAAACTTTTAACCATACAATCAAAAACATTTTCATAAAGCAAGTGGGAGTATTTTTCTACACATCTGTCTCAAACAATCTATTAAACTCTTGAACAAAAGTCTTAGGACGCAGCCCCTATAAAAGTCTAAAACATAATGAAATGACATAACAGAACTAATGGGTTTGTCCTCGAAGCTATGAGGACTCACCAAATCATCAAATCTTGTTGCTCCTTAAAAACCTAACCTCCAAAGGAACTCAATCTCTGATACACTACATTTGATTAGAATGTACGCAATATGCGTAGTACAAAATGTATCAAGTATGAAAGCTAGCACAACATCATAAGAGCATTGCAAAATGGTTAGTCAACATAAGTCATAAGCATAAGAGATAATAAAATAATCATAGCATAATCTCCAACATAAGCATCTTATAATCATAAGTCAACATAAGACATAGTTAATGAGCATAGGAGATAAGCCATAATCATAATAAGCCAAGGCTTCAACATAAGCATAATTGACTCTTAGTCATCTCTACCATAATAGAACCATTCTCAAGTAAGGTCAAAAGCATACAAGTGCAAAGCATGAATAACATCCCATAATACCACCCAAGCCAAGTATCCCTTTTTGCTTAATCATAGCCTATATACATGGTCAAGTCTTAAGCTTTTCTACCATAAGGGAACCATACTCCTAAGAAACCTCAAAGCACACTTGTGCAATGCATGAAAGGCATCCTATACTACCCTTCACACTAAGCATAACCTTGAAGTCATCATAGTCATATTTACCCTACTTTGGTCTCACTATTAGCCTACTTCATGTAGAAAAGGGAATTATCACCTTAGTCAATCATATCATGTCAAGGAAGGCAACTATAGTACAATCCTATCTAAGCATACATCATATACGAGAAAACATCTCACAAGTTAAGGCAAGCTTGTGCCATGCATGAACAAGATCCCATAATCCTACCCTTGCTAAGCTAGACACTTTAGGCTCATCAATCATGTTTATCATCTCTTAACACCATAAATACAAGGGTAATCACCTGTTAGTCATGCGTGTATTGGAGATATCTAGCATCATATAATCATAAGTCAACATAAGACATAGTAAATGAGCATAGGAGGTAAATCATGTTCATGCCATAGTCTTAACTTAGACTTTCACGTTCACATACCTCAACCTTTAGTCTTTCATATTACAAGAGAACTACTTCACAAGCCACCTCCAAGCATACTTGTGCAAGGCAAGAATAACATCCCATAATACCATCCAAGCTAAGTACCTCTCTATGGTCATTCTTGGGCATACTCCACATTCATAGTGAAGACCTAGGTTTTCATGTCATAAGAGCACTATACTCCTAAGTAACATCAAGGCACACTAGTGCAATTCATGAGTGGCATCCCATAATACCATCCACACTAAGCATATCTTTGAAGTCACTCTATTCATGCTTACTAATCATAGGTTTCATTCTTGACCTAATTCATATAGACAAGGGACTACCACCTTAAGTCAATTATATCATAGAGGGCAACTATAGCAAGAATGAAGCTAAGAATACATCACATAAGAGGACACTTCTTAAGTAGTTTCAATTCATACTTGTGCCATGTATGAATGGCATCCCATACTACCACTCACACTAAGTACTTCTTTAGGATAGCTTACTCAATGCTTACTATTTATTATTCTAGACTATCAAAGAATATCACACTACTAGGTTAGACTTAGCTACCATGGAAAACACACCATCATGCAAACCAAGCTATACAAGGAAGAATACAAGTATTCCAACCAAGCTACCATGCAACATTCAATATAATGCATGCTACCCTTAGGGGAGAATGAATCCTTAACCCTAAGCTACCCTTAGGAGAGTATGGTGTCTCAATCCTAAGCTATCCTTAGGAGAGTGTAAATACTCTATCCTGAGCTACCATGAAGTGGTCTTGGCCTAACCAAGTCATGCTGCCATGGAGGCAATCTAATAATGCTAGTCGAAGCTACCGTTAGGAGAGTGCAGATCCTCAATCCTAGGCTACCTACCTATACTAATGCACGCTACCATGAAAAGCATCCTACCAATGCTAATTCAAGCTAATCCTTAGGAGAGTATGATTCCTCTATCCCAAGCTACCTTGAGACCTTGTATCCCATGCTACATAAGTCAAGCTATACAAGAAGGGATCATAAGTCACAACTTCAAGCTATTATATTCTAACAAGCTTTGATTCATTTTAGGTGATTAAACTTTCAATCTAGAATCATTGTATGTGAGAAGACTTTTAACATTCTACATACATGCATTCATTTTGTTCTTGGTAGGTCATGTGGGTAAAATCCTTCCACCACAACACTATTTATCTTGTATACAAATTTAATGCAATCTATCTCATCATATTTGACTTACTCTATAAGCCCTTGTGATTAACATCATGACATTCAAGCCCTACTATCAATATTTACTCCACAATCATCATACTAGACTAGATCATAAGACATATTAGTCACCAGCCTTGGTCATAGGCGATTCTAAGCATAATTCCTCGTACAGTCCCAATTTCAATCACTACAATTCATGTTCTAGCATACATTCATAAATATAGTTCAATTAATTATTTCATATTTATATTCTTGAATAAGTTCCATACATGATAGCAATTCTAGAAGATCTATCAAGGATTATCAATTTCTCTTCACAAGGAATAAACCCACATACTTGGATTTCTAGGGTTAACCATGGAATTCACATAAATTCATTATAATATCATGAATAAACACTAAATTAATCATAAATAAGTATTATCCAACCAATTGGAATCATACTCAACTATACCCACACATTGGAAGAAACCCTAGCCTAGATTGGGGTTCTTCTTCACAAATTTGGGAAATTTCTAGGGGACTCTATGGGTGGAAGAACCCATATATGAAAATATAAACATACCTTTAATATAATCCCTAACTCAAGCTTTCAACAATGGAGGTTTTTCTTGGTCCAATCTTCAAGTTCTATCTTCTTCTTCAAGTCTTGGGTTTTCTAGAGAGAGAAATATTTGAGAGGAGAGCGATTTGGGGTTTTGATTCTAAGTGACTTAGTTGGGGAGGTTAATGGCTTAAAATAGTCTATCTAGGTGTATATAATTCATATAAAATGACCCCCATTTAATACTAACTAAAAATGAATTTACTAATTAACCCCTCACTAGGTAGCATGGTGCCAGGCACCACGATATGGCTCACGAGCCATGGTCAGGACCACGAGTCATGGTCCTGCACATGTTTCCTTAGACAGTGGCTTGGACTTGAGGTCTTGACCTCAAATGTCTAAGGGAAGACCACGAGACCTCCCGTGATCTGTGGTCAAGCCAACGGGTTGTGGTCCCTTAGGCTGTAGCTAGGCCTAAGGACCTTGCCTATCATAACTCTAAGGGGTCTTCACGGGCCCCTTCACGGACCATGGTAAAGACCACTGGTTGTGAAGGTGGTCGTGAACCTTAGGTAGTCCATGGCCAAGGTTGGGTAGCCTTTGCCTTTAATTTGGTTTAGGCTTTTCCCCCTTGCCTTGGCACTTGCCCTTGCAACCCTTACCCAAACTTTAGGTTTCCTTCTAAACTAAGGGGTCTAACACATATTTGACGTTTAACAATTAAACCTTGTTCTAAGCAAGAAAAGTTTCATCTATGACTCTATTCCTCATACATCAAACTCTAGAACCCTAGCTAGAGGCTCTAGTTTGGTCTACTAGTTTCTAGGGTGTTACAGTTTACGGCTTTGGGATTTTTGGGTTAAGGTTTTTTAAGGTTTTTTAGGGTTTTTAAATAGTTATTAGTGTTTATTATAGGGTGTCTTAAGTTTTAGGGTTTCTTAGGGTTTTAGGTTTAGGATTTAGGGGTTTAGTTTAGGGTTTTAGGATAAGGGCTTTCTCTAGGTTTTTAGGATTTAGGGCTTTGAGTCTTTTAGGTTAAGGTTTTATAGGGTTTTATAGGTTTAGGATTTAGGGATTAGGTGTTTTTGTGCTTTTAGGGTTTAGCATATATGATTTAGGGCTTAATAGGGTTAAGAGCTTAGAGTTTTTTTAGGTTTAGGGATTTTTGGGTTTTTTAGGGTTTTTATGGGTTAAGTGTTTCTTAGGGTTTTTTAGGGTTTAGGATTTAAGGCTTAGGGTTTGTTTTTGATTTTTAGGTTTAGGGTTTATGGAGTTTTAAGATTTAGGGTTTTGTAGAGTTTTAAATGGTTTTTATGGTTTATTTTACGGTTTATTGGATTTAGTGTTTCTTAAGGTTTTAGGTTTAGGATTTAGGGTTTAGATCTTAAGGTTTTGTAGGGGTTTTTAATAGTTTTTAGGATTTATTTTATGGTTTCTTAAGGTCTAGGGTTTAGGGTTTCTTAGGATTTTAGGTTTAGGATTTAGGGTTTTAGGTTAGGGATTAGGTTTTAGGGCTTAGGGTTTTTTTAGGTTTAGGGTTTTAGGTTAAGGGCTTTATATAGGATTTTAGGGTTTAGGGCTTTGAGTTTTTTAGGTTAAGTTTTTTTTTGTATTTTATAGGTTTAGGATCTAGGGCTTAGGTTTTTTTTTGTGTTTTTAGGGTTTAGCATATATGATTTAGGGCTTAATAGGGTTAAGAGCTTAGGCTTTTTTTAGGTTTAGGGGTTTTTGGGTTTTTTTGAGGGTTTTTAAGGGTTAAGTGTTTCTTAGGGTTTAGGGTTTAGGGCATAAGGTTTTTTTTTCTGTGTGTTTTTTAGGTTTAGGTTTTACGGATTTTTAGAATTTAGGGTTTAGAGCTTAGGTTTTGTAGGGGTTTTAAATGGTTTTTAGTTTTTATAGGATTTAGGGTTTCTTAAGGTTTAGGGTTTGTTTGGGTTTTAGGTTTAGGATTTAGTGCTTTAGGTTAGGCTTTAGGGTTTAGTGATTAAGGTCTTTTTTAGGTTTAGGGTTGTCAGTTATGGGTTTTTTCTTGGTTTTTAGGGTTTAGGGCTTTAGATTTTTAGTGTTATTGTTTTTTAGGGTTTCGCATATACAATTCAGGGCTTTATAGGGTTTAGAGCTTATAGTTTTTTAGGTTTAGGGTTTTTTGGGTTTTTAGGGTTTAAGTGTTTCTTAGGGTGTTTTAGGGTTTAGGATTTAGGAGTTAGGGTTTTTCGTGTTTTTTAGGTTTAGGGTTTATGGAATTTTAGGGTTTAGGGTTTTAGGTTAGGGTTTAGGGGTTAGGGTTTTTTTAGGTTAAGGTTTTATCTAGGTTTTTAGGTTTTAGGGCATTGGGTTTTTTAGGTTTAGGGTTTTAGGTTAAGGGTTTTATCTAGGATTTTAGGTTTTAGAGCTTTGGGTTTTTTAGGTTATGGGTTTTTAGGGTTTTATAGGTCTACAATTTAGGGCTTAGGTTTTGTTTTGTATATTTTAGGGTTTAGCATATACGATTTAGGGCTTTATAGGGTTTAGAGCTTCGAGTTTTTTAGGTTAAGGGGTTTTTGGGGTTTGTAGGGTTTTTAAGGGTTAAGTGTTTCTTAGGGTTTTTTATGGTTTAGGGCTTAGGTTTTTTTTTGTGTTTTTTAGATTTAGGGTTTACAAATTTTTAGGATTTAGGGTTCAAAGCTTACGGTTTTGTAGGGATTTTAAATAGTTTTTAGGATTTATTTTAGCGTTTATAGGATTTAGGGTTTAGGGTTTTAGGTTTTGGATTTAGGGTTTTAGGTTAGGGTTTAGGGTTTTAGGTTAAGGGTTTTTATCTAGGTTTTTAGGGTTTACGACTTTGGCTTTTTTGTGTTACAGTTTTTAGGGTCTTATAGGTTTAGGGTTTAGGGTTTAGGGCTTAAGGTTTTGTTGTGGGTTTTAGAGTTTAACATATACGATTTAGGGCTCTATAGGATTTTGAGCTAAGAGTTTTTTTAAGTTTAGGGTTTTTTTTTGGTTTTAAGGGTTAAGTGTTTCTTAGGGTTTTTTAGGGTTTAGGGTTTTTTGTATTTTTTAGGTTTAGGGCTTACGCTTTTTTAGGATTTAGGATTTAGAGCTTAGGGTTTTGTAACGATTTTAAATGGTTTTTTGGGTTTATACTATTTAGGGTTTCTTAAGGTTTAAGGTTTCTTAGGGTTTTTTTTGTGTTTTTTAGATTTAGGGCTTACAAATTTTTAGGATTTAGGGTTCAGAGCTTACGGTTTTGTAGGGATTTTAAATAGTTTTTAGGATTTATTTTAGCGTTTATAGGATTTAGGGTTTCTTAAGGTTTAGGGTTTAGGGTTTTAGGTTTTGGATTTACGGTTTTAGGTTAGGGTTTAGGGTTTTAGGTTAAGGGTTTTTATCTAGGTTTTTAGGGTTTACGACTTTGGCTTTTTTATGTTAAGGTCTTTAGGGTCTTATAGGTTTAGGGTTTAGGGCTTAAGGTTTTGTTGTGGGTTTTAGAGTTTAACATATACGATTTAGGGCTCTATAGGATTTTGAGCTAAGAGTTTTTTTAAGTTTAGGGTTTTTTTTTGGTTTTAAGGGTTAAGTGTTTCTTAGGTGTTTTTTAGGGTTTAGGGTTTTTTGTATTTTTTAGGTTTAGGGTTTACGCTTTTTTAGGATTTAGGATTTAGAGCTTAGGGTTTTGTAACGATTTTAAATGGTTTTTTGGGTTTATACTATTTAGGGTTTCTTAAGGTTTAAGGTTTCTTAGGGTTTTGTAACACTCCGGAACATGGTAGATTAAACTAGAGCCTAAATGTGAGGATGAACGTCTTGAATATGAGTTATAAAGGTCAAGGCCATGATGCAAGTGCCATGGCAAAGGGGCCAAGCCAACGCAACCCCTAGCCTTTAGCACACTGCCTCACCCTTCACGAGAGGGACCACGATCCGTGGTCCTCACCATGGCTCGTGAAGGGGGATCGTGAAGCTACCTTGGCCATGAAAAATGTGGCCACCATTTCCTTAGCTAGTGCCTCAACCTCCATGGCCATCACCACGGCCCATGGTCATGATCACGGCTCTTGTGAGGCCTCGTGAGGTTGACTTGGGCAAGTGAGCTTGGGGGCACCAAATAGCTTAGCTACTACCTCAAACTTCACGGCCACCACCACGGTCCGTGGTCATCACCACGACCATTGGAGGTGCTCGTAAAGTTGAATTAGGTAAATAGCCAATGGTCCCAAGTGGCAAGGTCACTGCCTCAAGGACTACGAGAAGGACCACGGCTCGTGGTGTTGCCTTGGCCGTGTGAGCCTGGTGCCACAATGAAGGGGCTACTACCCTAATCTTCACGACAAGCACCATGGGTTGTGGTCCTCACCAAGGCTTGTGAGGGTGCTCGTGAGCCTGAACGGGGTCAGCTTAATGAGGGCCATTCAAGTCTTTTCCTATTTTAGTCCAATTATGTGGGGGTGTTTTGGATATTTTAGGGGGTGGTTTATATATTGTTTTAAAGTCAATTTCACACATTTTCAAATCATAAACTCAAACACCCAAATATTTCCCCAAATCTCTCTTCTCTCAAATATTTCTCTCTTTATAGTTCCTCTATTAAATAACACCAAGAACTTGAAGGTTAGGGCACAAGAATCCATCATCTCAACTCAAATTCATTGGAAAAGCTTCAATTAAGGTATGGGGACAATGATTCATGAAACACTTTTCTCCATGAAGCCCTTCAAACTCTAATTTCAAAATTTGGTACATTGTTCAAAAACTAGGGTTTTCATTCTAGCCATGGGTTCTTTCTACAAACGCTTTCATTATGTTAATTGTCATATATTATGGATGAATTAATATTTAATGGTGATTTTTATTGTAAAATTCCCCATGAACACATGTGTTACCCCATGACCCCAATTTCATGAATTGTGTTGGGTTTATTGATGCAAGATGAATGCTATGAGTTGTAGCTATGTGAATTTATTTATTGAATCTTGTTTTATTCCTACCTATTGTAGTATCTTTGTCTGTAATTGTGAGACATGATTCATGACCCTTGAAAGGGTAAATTGCTAGGGTTTGTACATATTGATGAAGGTAGTGTATGAACTATTGATTCACTAGAAAGTGAGTCCCCTATGACGAATGTGTAAAGTATGGTATTGTTGAAACGTTGTTCTTCTATTTTCCTTACACTTGATAAGGTATGAATAGTCTATAATGATGACGACGTTGATTGTGTTGATTGAAAGGCCATTCTGATGAAAACACTATGAATAATGATGTGAAAGGTTTACTAACATGTAATGTTGATACTAAGGTTGAAAGTACATTCTCACCTTTAATGAGTCTATGAGCTATTATGATGAATTGGATGGAATGAAGGATAGAGTATTCCTTCACACATGTAAACGCAATTCAAGAGGTAATTATGTATAATTTGGGGAATAATGCTTAATAAAGTGTGGATATGGACAATGAGGAAAAAGGCCCCTCCACTAATGCAATAGGGCGGGTCATCTAAGTGAACTCAAGAGATGGAAGCCCCTCCGCTAATGCAATAGGGCGGGTTTCTAGAAGCAATCTCCCTATCCCATAACTATGTGCCAACATAGGACTATAGCTAGCGGATCCACCGTATAGCTATATATTTAGTTCTACTTTAGGCAAGTAGGAAACCTTATTTCGGTGTGGGGTTATACGACACCGGATTCCATGTAGCTCACATGGTCTATGTCGGTTATGGCAACTTTTCCCTATATAATGATGATAATGAATGAGATATGAACTATACTATGACTTCTTGGTGGGTTTACTTAGTAGGAGTGGGGGTATGTGACTTCACTTCCACATTGCACAAGTAGACTTAGTAGGATGTTATGGGATGGTTCTTTTATGTTATGATGAGATTGAATGTATGTATGCATTTATGTTGAATGCATTTTTTTGTGTTTTTTGGATTTAGTGTTTACAAATTTTTAGGATTAGGGTTCAGAGCTTAGGGTTTCGTAGCAGTTTTAAATGGTTTTTAGGGTTTATAGGATTTAGGGTTTCTTAAGGTTTAGGGTTTTAAGTTTAGGATTTAGGGTTTTAGGTTAGGGTTTAGTGTTTTAGGTTAAGGGTTTTATCTAGGTTTTTAGGGTTTACAACTTTGGGTTTTTTATGTTAAGCTTTTTTAGGGATTTATAGGTTTAGTGTTTAGGGCTTATGTAACACCCCGGAAACTAGTAAGTTGAACTAGTGTGTTCTAGAGCCTTACGTAAGAGTTTTGGAGTGTGGTATGAGGATTAAAATCACAAGAAATGATTCCTAAACATAGAATGAGGTGTTTCGGGGTTAAACATCCGGGTACGACTCTCCAAGGATCAACTAAAGGGGTCCTTGAGGAGGACCCCAAAACAGTCCCAAAATCTGCATTTTTTGGTGATCTATGGTTAGGCACTTATGGGGCGTAGGTCCAATCACGCCCCGTAGCTCTTGGTCATGGGTCAAGGCCTGAAGCTAGCCTACCTTCTTAGCCCCAGTGACCACCTACAGAGCAACCAGCACGGCCCATCAACCCACCCACGGTCCGTGGGTGGGGGTCCGTAAGTCAACACCGTTTTTCAAGTTTTAGTTTTAGTTAGGGGCTTATGGAATTATTTAACTAATTAGTAAAGGGGGTTAGGGAGGTCGGTTAATGAGTTATTATACCACCTATAAATACCTAATAAGACCCTAAACTAAGTCATTAACTCATTCATCTAAAGAACCCACTTCCTCTCAAATATTTCTCTCTTTAGAAGCAAAGAAGAAGAAGAAGAACAGAAGGAGTCTAGGTTGAAATTCACCATTGAAGCTATCTTTCTTTAGGTCTTTGAGTTGAGGTATGTTTAGCTTATTCATCTATGGGTTCTTCCACCCATATATTCCCCTAAGTTTCCCCTAATTTGTGAAGAAGAACCCCAATCCTAAGCTAGGGTTACTTCCAATGTGTGGGTTTTAGATGGGTGTGATTCCAATTGGTTGGATAATACTTATTTATGATTAATTTAATGTTGATTTATGATACTCTAAAGAAGTTATGTGAATTCCATGATTAACCCTAGAAATCAAAGTATGTGGGTTTATGACTTGTGAAGTGAAATTGATGATTCTTGATAGATTCTCTTGAATTGTAAACATGTGTAGATCTTAGTCAAGAACAAAATATGAAATCATGAATTGAGCTAGATCTATGAATGTATGATAGATCATGAATTGTAAAGATTGAATTTGGGACTTTATGATGAATTATGCTTAGAATTGCTTATGACTAAGGCTTGTGACTAATATGTCTTGTGATCTAGTCTAGTATGATGATTATGGAGTAAATCTTGATAGTAAGGCTTGAAGTCATAATGTTGATCACTAGGGCATATAGAGTAAGTCTAATATGATAAGATAGCTTTCATAAAATTGGTATACAAAATAGATAGAGTTGTGGTGGAAGGCTTTTACCCACATGACCTACCTAGAATTTTATGAATGCATGTATGTAGAATGTGAAAGGTCTTCTCATATAGAATGATTCTAGGTTGGCTTAATAACCTAAAATGAATCAAAGCATGTTAGACTAGAATAGCTTGAAATTGTGATATATGATCCCTTTATGTGTAGCTTGACTTTATAAGACAAGACCAAGATAGGATAGCTGAGGATTTAGGATTTATAGTCTCCTAAGGGTATCTTGAATTGGCATTGTAAGATGCATTTCATGTTAGCATGAGTTAGGAGTAGTCATGGTAGCCTAGGATTGAGGATTTAGACTCTCCTATGGATAGCTTTAACTAGCATTGCAAAATGCTTTCATGGTAGCTTGATTTGGTTAGGCCAAGACCATTTCATGGTAGCTTTAGGATTGAGGACAAATGCTATCCTAATGGTAGCTTGGGATTGAGGATCATACTCTCCTAAGGATAGCTCACTTAGAATCTTGGTGTGCTTGGGAGGGTAGCTTGACTATGCATTGTAAGATGCATTTCAAGGATAGCTTAGGATTGAGGATCCATACTCTCCTAAGGGTATCTTGACTTTTCATTATAAGATGTATTTCAAGGGTAGCTTGAATTAGATTTAGTCATGGTAGCTTGGGATTGTGGACTCATACTCTCCTAAGGATAGCTTAGGATTGAGAATTATACTCCCCCAAGGATAGCTTGCATTAGTATCATAGTATATTTGTAAGGGTAGCATGACTTAGTTGGTTTAGTACTATTTCATGGTAGCTAGGATAGGACACATGCAACTTTCCTAGAGTAGCTTGGACTTGCATGATAGTGTGTCTTCCAAGGTAGTTAGCTTAGCTTAACCTAGTTATGTTAGTAAGATGATAGCATGGAGCCTATTAGGGGGATATTCCTTGGTAGCCTTGAATTGAGAAGTGAAGTTGATTCATGGGTTGTGGCTTTCCTAGTACTAATAGAGAAGTAACTTTTATGAATAGAGGCAAATAGAATAGAGGGACTAGTCCCAAACTAATGAGCATTCATGATAGTCTAAAGGAGTACTTAGTGTGGATAGTAGTATGGGATGGTATCCATACATGGCACAAGTATGCCTTGAGGCTAGTTGTGAAGGGTTCTCTTATGTAGTATAGCTTAGCTTGGGTTGTTGCCATAGTTTCCTTCCAAGATATGATTGACTAAGCTGATAGTTCCCTTGTCTATATGAAGTAAGCCAATAGTAAGACCAAAGGAGGGTGAATATGACTACGATGACTTCAAGGTTATGCTTAGTGTGAAGGGCAGTATGGGATGCCTTTCATTCATTGCACAAATGTGCTTTGAGGTTACCTAGAAGTATGATGCCCTTATGGTAAAGAATCTTAAGACTTGACCATGTATATAGGCTACGATTTAGATGACCAAAAAGGGATACTTGGCTTGGGTGGTATTATGGGATGCTATTCTTGCTTTGCACATGTATGCTTTTGAGGTTACTTGAGAATGGTGATATTATGGTATAGATGACTAAGGGTCAATTATGCTTATATGATTATGACTTATCTCCTATGCTCATTCAGTATGTCTGATGTTGACTTATGATTATATGATGCTCATGTTGGAGATTATGCTATGACTATGTTGATTATGCTATGACCATGTTATTATCTCTTATGCTTATGTCTTATGTTGACTAACAATTTTGAGATTCTCTTATGATGTGGTGCTAGCTATCATACTTGGTACATTTTGTACTAACGCATATTGCCTACATTCTAATCAAATGTAGGGTTTTGGAGACTTGAGTTCCTTCGGAAGCTAGGTTTCTAAAGAGCTAAGGAGTTGAAGACTTGGTGAGTCCTCATAGCTTCGAGGACATACCCATTATTTCCTTTTATGCCATTTATTTATGCTTTTGAGACTATTGTGTGGGTTGTGTCCCAAGAGTTTAATCTAAAATGTATTAGATGGTTTAAGACAAAGTATAGAAAGGCTTCCGCTTGATTTTATTAAAATGACTCTGATTGTAAATGTTTTAAATTTTCTCATACTTTTCAATTATCTTATGTTATGATATGCTAAGGGCTTGTATGAGACCACTTCAGGGTAAAGTATGCCATGTTAAGTCTAGGGGGTACCCCTAGGTCGTGACAAACTTGGTAATCAAAGCACAAGGATTAGAATGGTTCTACGATTGTCTCAAACCACGTCTAGTAGAGTCTTGTTCAAAAATGTGAAGCACTCCACATTTATGAATAGGAGGCTATTGAATGCTTAGAAAACATCACTTCTTCATTCTCCAAGTCGTTCCATATAGTTTAAATCTATAAGTCACTCATATCCCTTATCCGATGGTCTTAAGGATATGACTACTCGAAGGGTTTATGCTACAAGGAGCAAGGGAGAAAGGTTGGTTGTGGTTCCTATTATGGCTATTTGACTTCAGAGATTTGAGATGATAGATTGTGATGTTGTCTTTAGTATGAATGATGCTGCATTGTTACCTTTATGTCTTTAGTAGGAGATAGTGTGCCTACCTAGCAAGGTGATTGTGAGGTGACATTTAGTTGTTGGTAGAACCTGACTTAGTCATGATGATTTTTGAAGTAGGTTGATAGACTTGATGAATAGGGTGTTTTAGTAATTCTTTGATGGGTTGAGTGAATAGACTCCTCTGAGAAGGGTGAAAGTTTTATTCACCTTGGTTTAGAATCATCTTTTGTGATGGGCATGAAGACTTTGTGATTACTTGGTCCGACCTTAGAATTGAAATAAAAGAAGATTAGAAGAGTTTGGAAAGGCTTGCTCCCAAGGGGGAGATAATGTGCTTAGATAGCAAGGTTGTTGAGTGTTCTTGATGTTCATGAGTTAGGTTTGCTTTAATTCTCACCTTGAGTGGTGTTGGTAAGGTTGTTTGTGAGCAAGAGTTGCTTAATGAGAACCTCCCTAGTTTAGAAGTACCGGTAGAGATCTTAGACCGGCAAGTTGAGAAATTGAAGGACAAGGAAGTTGTTCCATGAAATGGTAAGTAGTATTCTTTAGTAAGGAATTTGGTTAAGAGTGCTACTTGGGAGGCCAAGGGACAATGAGCTATCCCGATGTCCTCATCCTTTTTCTTCTACTCCTATTCTAGCTTGAGATGATAGGTTCCTCTTGATTTGCTTTTTATTAACTCATGTGTGAATATTATATTTCCATGACTTTCTTAAGTGATGCGTGTTCATGAAAATGTTTAGGTCTTAACAGAAATGACTTATATGAATCATTATTCCTCATGTTGTAGTGCATTTGAGTAAATTTGCATATAGACTTCAGGAGATGATTATATGAGCATGCCCTAGTTTTTGGAGTTAAAAGATTTCTCCTTAAATAAATGCTTTTAAGAGTAAATTGCACTTAGCGTAATGACCCAAGAGCACCCCCTAGCTGTTACATGCGTATTCAACATCTCGGAGGTCTTATACAAGCCTTAGCATTCATTCATCGCATAGATCATAAAAAAAATCACTAAGAATTTAAAACTTTTACTCAATAAAACCATAAGACTTCAAGAGTCATCAACATTTGAAAAATCAATACGCAAGCGGAACTACTAAGTCTCTTTAGCCAAGCTTAGACAAGAACTTAAAACGTACTAATGGACACGGCCCTTTACAAATGAAATGAAACTTAAGTGTCTATTACAATGACTAAGAAATTTCTAAACATAGTCCTCGAATCTTGAGGACATACCAAAGACTTGGAAGAGTGACCCAATCCAAGAAACTCCAAAGCACAATCTCCTCCTAGTTACCACAACCTACATTTGTAGTAAAACAGAAGAAATGGGTTAGTACAACACATGTACTACGTATGAGGATATGCAAAACATGCTAAAAAGGACATTTTTTTGGAAGTTATGCTTTAATGTCATTTTGATAAAATCTTATGAACATCAACATAATAGGCGCCTTACAAGTCACAACCAACAATACAAAGTCATATGCTTCACAATACATCATAAACATACATAACCTATTTACCTTTAACTTCTTGCCTTGGACCTCCACCTTAAGTAACCCTTAAGCAATACCTTTGTGCATTGTGTGGGCAACGTCCCATACCATCACTCACATTAAGGCACCACCTTAAGGTCGCACAAAGTGCACTTACCATGCATACCTCAACCTTCACCAATTAATCAAATAAGACATATAACCACATAAGCCAACAAGTCACTTCATCAAACTAGAACACTCATCAAATGTCATCCCAAGACTCACTAGTAAGACACGGTGAGACAGCCGATACTACCTCTCCATACCACACCCAAGTGATCCTTAAGGCTACACAAGATAAGCTCCAATCACATCTCAACATAAATCGTTCATTCAACTTAATGCATTTAGACAATCTCATTCATTAATGACATAAGATCATCACATACATTCAATTCAACATAAGCACTTACATTCAATTCATTATGACTCACTTTCACATTAGCATGCTCAAAGACCAACACTTTCATTAATTAGCCCAATAAGACTCATTCATTCATTATCACTACTAAGACACACCAAGATCTCCCTTAAATGTCTACTTGTGCAATGTCTAGATGATGTCTCATTCCACCACCTATCCTAAGTAGTACACCATTAAGAAACACTAGTTCATTCATTCATAAATGGGGGAAAAGCCTTAACCGACATAGACCATGGAGCTAGACATGGAATCTAGGTAGTAACCCTTACCGGATGAGGGATCCCTACTTGCCTAAGGTAGGGTCATTATTTTAGCCTTTACGTGGTATAGACCACTAACTAGTCGTATGTGGGCACATAGTTAAGGGATAGAAGGATTGTTTCTAAGTACCCACATCTCAACTAACGTTGGGGCAACAATCTTAAGGGTTGCTACTAAATACTCACATCCCAACTAACGAAGGAGTATCCACCCATCACATATCCTCTCGGTGCTAGACATTACTCCCCCACAGGGTTGGACTTCATTTCATTCATTCATTTAATGAAAAGGATTGCAACTAAGTACCCTCATCTCAACTCACGAAGGAGTACCCATCCTAGCCCAACATTCATTCAGGAAGCTCTTGGATTTAAAGATGAGAAAGTCTTTCATCTAGGAACCCCATTCATTTAAAGGAGTACTTTATGAGACTATCCTTACAATAGACTCAACTTTCGTTCATTAGCATTAACTCCCATTCTTTTCATTAATTCTCACATTCTTTCATTCATTCTTCACTAGGTGTGAGAGTAGGTAAACATAGTCTATCCTAACCTCGCCTTCATTATAAGTCATTCAGAGAAGGCAACAACCAAGCATAACACATAAAGTATCTACAAAAGGTCACCTTTCATGCTCTTAGACCATACACAATTCACATCATATCACATTACCTTCACATAATCAACATTACTCAAAACAACAATCATCCAACTTTGCCTACAAGGCCATGATCACAACATGTTTATAAAGTAAACACCTCCCCACTTTCAAATGGATCAACCACACAATTCTAACATCTACAATATATTTATAAATAAAATACTAGAATCAATAATCTATTCACAATTTCATCATCATCATAAACCTTAGGTCACAATTGCCCATTCAAGGCCAACATCCAAAATAACACAATTGACCATCAATTCCTCATAAGTCAATATAGAACAATACATAAATCAATAGCCTATAACAATCTACACATTAATATCACATTATTAGCTCATAATCAATAGACCCACTTTAGACCCAAAAATTAGGATTTCAAGATATGCAAGGGTTCATGGAGTTTTTGATCTTCAAACCATCAATATTAACATAAATCCTCATTTCAAATACTTTCATGTAAGAACCAAAGCTTAGAATTGTAATTGGGGTTTTTAGTGTTTTTGAAAAACATTGAAATCACTTTGATTTGGCTCTTTGATTGAAAGCAGAATCAAAGATAAAATCCCCATACCTTTGTGATTAATTTCCTTAGGTATTTGAATGAGAACTCAGTAGGAATCCATCCCCTAGCTTGAAGCTTCATCAATGTCTTCCATGGAGTTCTAGAGAGAATTTATTTGAGAGTGAAGGTTCAACTTGAATAATGATGTCTAATTATAGGTTAAAGAGTTTTAACTAACTTAAAATACCCAAAAAATAGGTAAAATAGTCGTCGAGGGTCTAATTAGAACGTGGGGTGAATTTACCTATTCACCCATCACTTGGCTGAAACTTGGCAGTGAAACAAGGCATCAAACGACTGCCACCATTGACGAACCATCCTGGTAGGTCGTTGTTTAGGATAGAGGCTCAACCTGTGGGGCTAAGCTCCCACAACTAAGTGTGTAGCTATGACCCTTTTTGACGGGGTGTCAATGGCCTTACGAGGCGTCACCTTGGGCGTTAAACAAGACAGTCAAACACACTGCCTAGGCAGCCTTTTATGCCAACGTTTGGGTCCTCTCCAAGGACCCTTTGGGTGGTCCTTGGGGAGTCGTACCCGGACGTTGGGACACTAAACATGCGTATTAGGATAGTTGGGTCACCACCACTGATTTTAGACTTCATACGACGCATAAAAACAGCAAGACACACAAGAACACACTAGCACGCAAACGACTAGTTTACGAACGTCTTGAATGTCTCTTTGACGTTTGACTTCAAACTCAACTAAACTGACCTATAAACTCATTTTCAAATATTTATACAAGTTTATCAACTACTAACACACATGTGAAACTCTAATTATCCTATTTCATTTTGAGGGGTGTTACAATATCCCCCACTTGGGAACATTCGTTCTCGAATGATACTTCAAACATTATAGAGTAAAGACTCTAGGACCAGCAGCCCACAAAAAACATGTAATATCATTACTACAACACACATCAAGGAGGAAACATCAACTCCACATAAAAAGTATTACAACAAGAGTTTCATGCAATTCAAGGAAGTAGGAATAACATCTACCACTCAATATGCACAAAACATTACCATTTCTCATTTCTTTGGAGGAGCTTCCTTCTCCATAGAACATCAAGCTCATTACAACATTTATAGGCTCACCATACAATTTATCTCAAAAGCATAATCATGCAACATCAAGATCACATCAAGGCATGGTCAACTAGGCATCTCAGGGAGCAATTTAAACAATTCTTCATAAATGCATATAAATCAAGAGGGAGATAATCATGAAAACTCATTTATTTATTTAACCATAATTCAACTAAAATATGCAAATCTTAAGGAGAATATGGAAACTCAATTCACATAAGACTCCAACATGCAACATACTACTGATAACTCTTTGTTTCAAGCTTCAATTAGCATAGAAGGAAAAGATAAGGATATCAACCACCTTACTACTCAACTCGTCATCCCCCACTTGGGGTAAACCCATCTAAGGTTATCATTAAACAACAAAGAAAATTAACTTACCTTCATTTGTTCCCTTATCCTTGTTAGCTTGAAGCATATAGAAACGGTTCCGCTTAGGAGCATTCGGATCCAGGCCATCATGAGCAACTTGATTGGTCTCTTTCCCTTTTTCCTTAAGCTTAGGGATATCTCTCATTTTATGACCCTTACTCCCACATCTAAAGCATTCATCTGTACCGGTAAGACACTTGCCCAAAATTTGCTTTCCACAAGTAGCACACCTAGGCCTCTCAAAAGTAGAGCCACCTCCATTTCCCCTTTGAGGTTTAGGGTTAGACACCCTATCATTGTTGACCATTGAAGAATCATGGTTATAGAACCTCTTCTTAAACCTAGGTTGGTTTTGTTCATCCGGCCTAGCCCTCTTCATATATCTATTCATCCTCCTAAGCTTTGCCTCCTCATGTTGTTGAGCATAAACCATAAGCCTAGAGATATCCATATCATGATGGAGCATGGCCGTATTACACTTTTCTTCAACCAAATTGGAAACCCCCATCACAAACTTATGCAATCTAACCCTAGAATTTGCTACCAAGGTAGGAGCATACTTAGAGAGTTGGGTAAACTTGAGAGAGTATTCCTTCACACTCATATTCCCTTGACGTAGGTTCACGAACTCAACCAACTTTTTCTCCCTCAACACTAAGGGGAAAAACCTTTCAAGAAAGGCCGTCTTAAACACTCCTCAATCTATTGGGTCAGCCCCTATGGGTCTCTTATCTCTCCATTGCTCAAACCACACTTGACCTACATCCTTGAGTTGGTAGGAAGCCAACTCCGCCTTCTCCCTAGGAGTCACTCCCATTGCATCCACAAACTTAAAAACCTCATCAATAATGTTTTGTAGGTCCTCATCTACCTTAGAACCAAAGAAAGTAGGAGGGTTCATCCATGTGAAATCCCTTAACCTTGAGGACAAGGTACTCTCAATAGCATTCACCCTAGGCCTCACATTTCTATTTGGTTGAGTAGTCATGGCACGAGAGAGGAAGAGAAAGGCCTCTCTAATCTCCCCATTAGTCATATCCGATGGAACCAC
This sequence comes from Solanum acaule, assembly GCA_036250505.1. Classification (NCBI taxonomy): domain Eukaryota; kingdom Viridiplantae; phylum Streptophyta; class Magnoliopsida; order Solanales; family Solanaceae; genus Solanum; species Solanum acaule. The sequence goes on along the minus strand of JAJOOR010005349.1, from coordinate 27,193 downwards.
TGGAACCTCATTCTCTTCCCCACCTAATGGAGCTTGGTCACCTTGTACTCCTTGGGGAGGAATTGCCCCATCATCTATCTCGTCTTCCACTCTCCTCCGGTTAGGCCTCGTATTCATATCCTATAAACATAAGAGACGGATTAGGAAAAGGACACCTATAGACCAAACTCTAAGGCACGACATCAAAAATAATGAAAGAAAGTGAAACTTCTATCGTCCTATAGCCTCTCGCTCATAGATGAGTCGCGACTCACACTGATGAACAAGACTCTACTAGACATGGATTTCAAGACTTTGAACCTAAAAGTAATCTTTAAAACCTGGCTCTAATACCAAGTTTGTAACAACCCGAGAGCATCCCCTAGCCGTTACATGTGTATTCGACCTCTTGGAGGTCTTATACAAGCATTATTATTCATTCATTGCATAGATCGTAAAGAAAAATCACTAAGAATTTAAAACTTTTATTCAATAAAACCATAAGACTTCAAGAGTCATCAACATTTGAAAACATCAATATGCAAGGGGAACTACTAAGTCTCTTTAGCCAATCTTAGACAAGAACTTAAAATGTACTAAGGGACACAACCCTTTACAAATGAAATGAAACTTAAAATGTTTATTACAATGACTAAGAAACTTCTAAACATAGTCCTCAAATCTTGAAGACATACCAAAGACTTGGAAAAGTCAACCAATCCAAGCAACTCCAAAGCACAATCTCCTCCTAGTTACCACAACCTACATTTGTAGTAAAACAGAAGAAAGGGTTTAGTACAATACACGTACTATGTATGAGGATATCCAAAACATGCTAAAAAGGACATTTGTTTGGAAGTTATGCTTTCATGCCATTTTGATAAAATCTCATGAACATCAACATAATACGTACCTTACAAGTCATTATAACCAACAATACAAATTCATATGTTTCACAATACATCATAAACATACATAACCCATTTACCTTTACCTTCTTCCCTTGGACCTCCACCTTAAGTAACCCTTAAGCAATACCTTTGTGCAATGTATGGGCAACGTCCCATACCATCACCCACACTGAGGCACCACCTTAAGGTCACACAAAGTGCATTTGCCATGCATACCTCAACCTTTATCAATTAATCACATAAGACATATAAGCACATAAGCCAACAAGTCACTTCATAAAACTAGAACAATCATCAAATGTGATCCCAAGACTAACCTAAGTAAGACACGGTGAGACAGCCCATACTACCTCTCCATACCACACCCAAGTGATCCTTAAGGCTACACAAGACAAGCTCCATTCACATCTCAACATAAATCGTTCATTCAAATTAATGCATTTAGACAACTACATTCATAATGACGTAAGATCATCACATACATTCAATTCAACATAAGAACTTACATTCAATTAATTATGACTCACTTTCACATTAGCATGCTCAAAGACTAACACTTTCATTAATTAGCCCAATAAGACTCATGCATTCATTATCATTACTAAGACACACCAAGATCTCCCTTAAATGTCTACTTGTGCAATGTCTAGATGATGTCCCATTCCATCACCTATCCTAAGTTGTACACCCTTAGGAGACCCTAGTTCATTCATTCATTAATGTGGGGGAAGAGCCTTAACTGACATAGACCATGGAGCTTGACATGGAATCCCGGAAGTAACCCTTACCGAATGTGGGGTCCCCACTTGCCTAAGGTAGGGTCATTCTTTTAGCCTTTAGGTAGGAAAGACCACTAACTAGTCCTATGCGAGCACATAGTTAAGGGATATAAGGATTGCTTCTAAGTACCCACATCTTAACTAACGAAGGGTCACCCATCTTAAGGGTTGCTACTAAATACTCACATCTCAACTAGCGAAGGAGTATCCACCCATCTTCATATCCTCTCGGTGCTAGACATTACTCCCCCACAGAGTTGGACATTCATTCATTTAGGGATAAGGATTGCTACTAAGTACCCTCATCTCAACTCACGAAGGAGTACTCATCCTAGTCCAACAGTCATTTAGGAAGCTCTTGGATTCAAAGATGAGAAAACCTTTCATCTAGAAACCCCATCATTTAAAGGAGTACTTTATGAGACTATCCTTATAATCGACGCAACTTTCATTCATTAGCATTAACTCCCATTCTTTTCATTCATTCTCACATTCCTTCATTTATTCTTTACTAGGTGTGAGAGTAGGTGAACATAGTCTATCCTAACCTCACCATCATAATAAGTCATTCAAAGAAGGCAACAACCAAGCATAACACATAAAGTCTCTACACAAGGTCACCTTTCATGCTCTTAGACCATACACAATTCACATCATATCACATTACCTTCACATAATCAACATTACTCAAAACAACAATCATCCAACTTTGCCTACATGGCCATGATCACAACATGCTAATAAAGTAAACACCTCCCCACTTTCAAAGGGATCAACCACACAATTCTAACATCTACAACATATTTATATATAAAATACTAGAATCAATAATCTATTCACAACTTCATCATCATCATAAACCTTAGGTCACCATTGCCCATTCAAGGACATCATCCAATATAACATAATTGACCATCAATTCCTCATAATTCAATATAGAACAATACATAAATCATTATCCCATAAGAAAATACATATTAATATCACATTATTAGCTCATAATCAATAGACCCACTTTAGACCCAAAAATTAGGATTTCAAGATATGCAAGGGTTCATGGAGTTTTTGATCTTAAAACCATCAATATTAACATATATCATCATTTCAAATACTTTCATGCAAGAACCAATGCTTAGAATTGAAATTGAGGTTTTCAGTGTTTTTGAAAAACATTGAAATCACTTTGATTTGGCTCTTTGATTGAAAGAAGAATCAAAGATAAAATCCCCATACCTTTGTGATTAATTTCCTTAGGTATTTGAATGAGAACTCAATAGAAACCCATCCCCTAGCTTGAAGCTTTATCAATGTCTTTCATGGAGTTCTAGAGAGAATTTATTTGAGAGTGAAGGTTCAACTTGAATAATGAGGTCTAATTATAGGTTAAAGAGTTTTAACTAACTTAGAATACCCACAAAATAGGTAAAATAGTCATCGAGGGTCTAATTAGAACGTGGGGTGAATTTACCAATTCACCCATCACTTGGCCGAAACTTGGCAGGGAAACAAGGCATCAAATGACTGCCACCATTGACGGACCATCCTGGTTTGTCGTCGTTTGGGACAGAGGCTCCACCTGTGGGGCTAAGCTCCCACAACTAAATGTGGAGCTATGCCCCTTTTCGACGGGGTGTCAATGGCGTGACGAGGCGTCACCTTGGGCGTCAAACAAAACAGCCAAACACACTGCCTAGGCAGCCTTTTATGCCAACGTTTGGGTCCTCACCAAGGACCCTTAGGGTGGTCCTTGGGGAGTCATACCCAGACGTTGGGACACAAAACATGCCTATTAGGATAGTTGGGTCAGCACCACTAATTTTAGACTTCTTACAACGCACAAAAACATGCAAGACACACTAAAACACACTAGCACGCAAACGACTATTTTTCGAACATCTTGCACGTCTCCTTGACGTTTGACTTCAAACTCATCTAAACTGACCTATAAACTCATTTTCAAACATTTATACAAGTTTATCAACTACAAACACACATGTAAAGCTCTAATTATCCTATTTCATTTTGAGGGGTGTTACAATATCCCCAACTTGTGAACATTCGTTCTGGAATGACACTTCAAACATTATAGAGTAAAGACTCTAGGACTAGCTGCCCACAACAAGCATGTAATATCATTACTACAACACACATCAAGGAGGAAACATCAACTCCACATAAAAAGTATTACAACAAGACTTTCATGCAATTCAAGGAAGTAGGAATAACATCTACCACTCAATATGCACAAAACTTTACCATTTCTCAATTTTTTGGAGGAACTTCCTTCTCCATAGAACATCAAGCTCATTACAACATTTATAGGCTCACCATACAATTTCTCACAAAAACATAATCATGCAACATCAATAACACATCAAGGCATGCTCAACTAGGCATATCATGGAGCAATTTAAACAATTCTTCATAAATGCATATAAATCAAGAGGGACATAATCATGAAAACTCATTTATTTATTTAAACAGAATTCAACTAAAATATGCAAATCATAAGGAGAATATGAAAACTCAATTTACATAAGAGTCCAACATGCAACATACTACTAAGAACTCTTTGTTTCAAGCTTGAATTAGAATAGAAGTAAAAGAAAAGGATATCAACAACCTTACTACTCAACTCATCATCCCCCACTTGGGGTAAACCCATCTAAGGTTATCATTAAACAACAAAGAAAATTGACTTACCTTCATTTGTTCCCTTATCCTTGTTAGCTTGAAGCATATAGAAGCGGTTCCTCTTAGGAGCATTTGGATCCAGACCATCACGAGCAACTTGATTGGTCTCTTTCCCTTTTGCCTTAAGTGAAGGGCAATCTCTCATCTTACGACCCTTGCTCCCATATCCAAAGAATCCATCCGTACCGGCAAAACACTTGCACAAATGCTACTTTCCACAAGTAGCACACCTAGGCCTCTCAAAAGTAGAACCACCTCCATTTCCTCTTTGAGGTTTAGGGTTAGACACCCTATCATTGTCGACCATTGATCGTTCTTGGTTATAGACCTCTTCTTTGACCTAGATTGGTTTTGTTCATCCGGCCGAGCCCTCTTCATATCTCTATTCATCCTCCTAAGCTTTGTCTCCTCAAGTTGTTGAGCATAAACTATAAGCCTAGAGAAATCCATATCATGATGGAGCATGGCCGTACGACACTATTCTTCAACAAAACCGGAAACCCCTATCACAAACTTATTCATTCTAGCCCTAGAATTTGCTACCAAGGTAGGAGCATACTTACAGAACTGGGTAAACTTGAGAGAGTATTCTTTCACACTCATATTCCCTTGACATAGGTTCATGAACACAACCAACTTTTGCTCCCTCAACTCTAAGGATAAAATCCTATCAAGAAAGGCCGTCTTAAACACTCCCCAATCTATTGGGTCAGCCCCTATGGTTCTCTCATCTCTCTATTGATCAGACCACACTTGAGCTACATCCTTGAGTTGGTAGGAAGCCAACTCCACCTTCTCCCTAGGAGTCACTCCCATTGCATCCACAACTTAAACACCTCATCTATAAAGTTTTGTGGGTCCTCATCTACCTTAGAACCAAAGAAGGTAGGAGGGTTCATCCTTGTGAAATACCTTAACCTTTAGGCCATGGTACTCTCAATAGCATTCACCCTAGGCCTCACACCTCTATTTGGTTGAGTAGTCATGGCATGGGCCAGGGAGAGAAAAGCCTCTCTAATCTCCCCATTAGTCATATCTGGGGGAACCACCGGAATCACATTCTCTTGCCCACCTAAAGTAGCTTGGTCACCTTGCACTCCTTGGGGAGGAACTCCCCCATCATATATCTCCTCTTCCGCTCTCCTCCGATTAGCCCTTGTATTCATATCCTATAAAGACAAGAGATGGATTAGGAAAATGACACTTATAGACCAAACTCTATGGCACGAAATCAATAATAATGAAAGAAAGTGAAATTTCTATCGTTCTATACCCTCTAGCTCATAGATGTGTCACGACACACATTGATGAACAAGACTCTACTAGACGTGGCTTTCGAGACTTTGAACCTAAAAGTAATCTTTATAACCTGGCTCTGATACCAACTTTGTACGACCTGAGAGCAACTCCCCTAGCCATTACATGCGTATTCGACCTCTTGGAGGTGTTATACAAGCCTTAGCATTTATTCATCGCATATATCGTAAAAAATAATCACTAAGAATTTAAAACTTTTATTCAATAAAACCATAAGACTTCAAGAGTCATCAACATTTGAAAACATCAATACGCAAGCGGAACTACTAAGTCGCTTTAGCCAATCTTAGACAAGAACTTAAAAAGTACTAAGGGACACGACCCTTTACAAATGAAATGAAACTTAAGTGTCTATTACAATGACTAAGAAACTTCTAAACATAGTCCTCGAATCCTGAGGACATACCAAAGACTTGGAAGAGTAAAGCAATCCAAGCAACTCCAAAGCACAATCTCCTCTTTGTTACCACAACCTACACTTGTAGTATAATAGAAGAAAGGGGTTAGTACAACACACGTACTAAGTATGAAGATATGCAAAACATGCTAAAAAGGACAGTTGTTTGGAATTTATGCATTCATGCCATTTTGATAAAATCTCATGAACATCAACATAATAGGAACCTTACAAGTCACAACCAACAATACAAAGTTATATGCTTCACAATACATCATAAACATACATAACCCATTTACCTTTACCTTCTTGCCTTGGACCTCCACCATAAGTAACCCTTAAGCAATACCTTTGTGCAATATATGGGTAACGTCCCATACCATCACCCAGACTGAGGCATCACCTTAAGGTCATACAAAGTGCACTTACCATGCATACCTCAACCTTCATGAATTAATCACATAAGACATAAAAGCACATAAGCCAACAAGTCACTTCATAAAACTAGAACAATCATCAAATGTCATCCCAAGACTTACCTAAGTAAGCCATGGTGAGGCAGCCCATACTACCTCTCCATACCACACTCAAGTGATCCTTAAGGCTACACAAGACAAGCTCCATTCACATCTCAACATAAATCGTTCATTCAAATTAATGCATTTAGACAGCTTCATTCATTACTGACATAAGATCATCACATACATTCAATTCATTATGACTCACTTTCACATTAGCATGCTCAAAGACCAACACTTTCATTAATTATCACAGTAAGACTCATTCATTCATTATCATTACTAAGACACGCCAAGATCTCCCTTAAATATCTACTTGTGTAATGTCTAGAAGATGTCCCATTCCACTACCTATCCTAAGTAGTACATCCTTAAGAGATCCTAGTTCATTAATGTGGGGGAAGAGCCTTAACCTAGATAGACCATGGAACTTGACATGGAATCCCGGTAGTAACCCTTACCGGATGAGGGATCCCCACTTGCCTAAGGTAGGGTCATTATTTTAGCCCTTACGTGGTAGAGACCACTAGCTAGTCCTATGTGGGCACATATTTAAGGGATTAAATGATTGCTTCTACGTACCCACATCGCAACTAACGAAGGGGCACCCATCTTAAGGGTTGCCACTAAATACTCACATCTCAACTAACGAAGGAGTATCCACCCATCTTCATATTCTCTCGGTGCTTGACATTACTCCCCCACGGAGTTGGACATTCATTTCATTCATTCATTTAGGGATAAGGATTGTTACTAAGTACTCTCAACTCAACTCACGAAGGAGTACCCATCATAGCCCAATATTCATTTAGGAAGCTCTTGGATTCAACGATGAGAAAATCTTTCATCTAGGAACCCCATTCATTTAAAGGAGTACTTTATGAAACTATCCTTACAATTGACCCAACTTTCATTCAGTAGCATTAACTCCCATTCTTTTCGTTCTTTCATTCATTCTTTACTAGGTGTGAGAGTAGGTAAACATAGTCTATCCTAGCTTCACCATCATTATAAGTCATTCAAAGAAGACAACAACCAAGCGTAACACCTAAAGTCTCTACACGAGGTCACCTTTCATGCTCTTAGACCATACACAATTCACATCATATCACATTACCTTTACATAATCAACATTACTCGAAACAACAATCATCCAACTTTTCCTACAAGGCCATGATCACAACATGCTTAGAAAGTAAACACCTCCCCACTTTCAAAGGGATCAACCACACAATTCTAACATCTACAAAATATTTAAAACCATCAATATTAACATAAATAAGCATTTGAAATACGTTCATGCAAGAAACCAAGCTTAGAATTGAAATTGGGGTTTTAGTGTTTTTGAAAAACATTGAAATCACTTTGATTTGGCTCTTCGATTGAAAGTAGAATCAAAAATAAAATACCCATACCTTTGTGATTAATTTCCTTAGAAATTTGAAGGAGAAATCAGTAGGAACCCATCCCCTAGCTTGAAGCTCCATCAATGTCAACCATGGACTTCTAGAGAAAAATTTATTTGAGAGGGAAGGTTCAACTTGAATAATGAGGTCTAATTCTAGGTTAAAGAGTTTTAACTAAGCTAAAATACCCAAAAAATAGGTAAAATAGTCGTCGAGGGTCTAATTAGAATTTGGGGTGAATTTACCAATTCACCCATCACTTGGCCGAAACTTGGCAGTGAAACAGGGAATCAAACTACGGCCACCATTGACGAACCGTCCGGGCAGGTTGTCGTTTGGGACAGAGGCTCAACCTGTGGGGCTAAGCTCCCACAACTAAGTGCGGAACTACGCCCCCTTTTAATGGGGTGTCAATGGCCTGACGAAGCGTCACCTTGGGCGTCAAAGAAGACACCCAAACACACTGCCTAGGCAGCCTTTTATGCCAACGTTTGGGTTCTCTCCAAGGACCCTTTGGGTGGTCCTTGGAGAGTCGTACCTAGACGTTGGGACCCTAAACATGCCTCTTAGGAAAGTAGGGTCACCACCACTGATTTTAGACTTCATACGACGCATAAAAACATGCAAGACACACTAGAACACACTAGCACATAAACAACTAGTTTTCGAACGTCTTGAACGCTCTTTGAAGTTTGACTTCAAACTCAACTAAACTGACCTATAAAATCATTTTCAAACATTTATACAAGTTTATCAACTACTAACACACATGTGAAGCACTGATTATCGTATTTCATTTTGAGGGGTGTTACAATATCCCCCACTTGGAAACATTCGTCCTCGAATGACACTTCAAACATTATAGAGTAAAGACTCTAGGACTACCAGCCCACAACAAGCATGAAATATCATTACTACAACACACATCAAGGATGAAACATAAACTCCACATAAAAAACATTACAACAAGACTTTCATGCAATTCAAGGAAGTAGGAATAACATCTACCACTCAGTATGCACAAAACTTTACCATTTATCATATCTTTGGAGGAACTTTCTTCTCCATAGCATATCATGCTCATTACAACATTTATAGGTTCACCATACAATTTCTCACAAAAGCAAAATCATGCAACATCAAGATCACATTAAGGCATGCTCAACTAGGCATATCATGGAGCAATTTAAACAATTCTTCATAAATGAATATGAATCAAGAGGGACATAATCATGAAAACTAATTTATTTATTTAAATAGAATTCAACAAAAATATGCAAATCATAAGGAGAATATGGAAACTCAATTCACTTAAGACTCCAACATGCAACATACTACTAAGAACTCTTTGTTTCAAGCTTGAATTAGAATAGAAGGAAAAGATAAGGATATCAAGAACCTTACTACTCAACTCATCATCCCTCACTTGGGGTAAACCCATCTAAGGTTATCATTAAACAACAAAGAAAATTGACTTACCTTCATTTGTTCCCTTATCCTTGTTAGCTTGAAGCATATAGAAACGGTTCCTCTTAGGAGCATTTGGATCCACGCCATCATGAGAAACTTTATTGGTCTCTTTCCCTTTTGCCTTAAGTGTAAGGCAATCTCTCATCTTACGACCCTTACTCCCACATCCAAAGCATTCATCTGTACCGGGAAGACACTTGCCCAAATGTTGCTTTCCACAAGTAGCACACCTAGGCCTCTCAAAAGAAGAACCACCTCCATTTCCTCTTTGAGGTTTAGGGTTAGACATCCTATCATTGTTGACCATGGAAGAATCTTGGTTATAGAACCTCTTCTTAGACCTAGATTGGTTTTGTTCATCCGGCCTAGCCCTCTTCATATCTCTATTCATCCTCCTAAGCTTTGTCTCCTCAAGTTGTTGAGCATAAACCATAAGCCTAGAAATATCCATATCATGATGGAGCATGGCCGTATGACACTCTTCTTCAACCAAATCGGAAACCCCCATCACAAACTTATTCATTCTAACCCTAGAATTTGCTACCAAGGTAGGAGCATACTTAGAGAGTTGGGTAAACTTGAGAGAGTATTCCTTCACACTCATATTCCCTTGACGTGGGTTCATGAACTCAACCAACTTTTGCTACCTCAACTCTATGGGGAAAAACCTATCAAGAAAGGCCATCTTAAACACTCCCCAATCTATTAGGTCAGCCCCTATGGGTCTCTCATCTCTCAATTGCTCAAACCACACTTGACCTACATCCTTGAGTTGGTAGGAAGACATCTCCGCCTTCTACCTAGGAGTCACTCCCATTGCATCCACAATTTTAAACACCTCATCTATAAAGTTTTGTGGGTCCTCATCTACCTTAGAACCAAAGAACGTAGGAGGGTTCATCCTTGTGAAATCCCTTAACCTTGAGGCCACGGTACTTTCAATAGCATTCACCCGAAGCCTCACATCTCTATTTGCTTGAGTAGTCATGGAACGAACCAGGGAGAGAAAAGCCTCTGTAATCTCCCCATTAGTCATATCCGGGGGAACCACAAGAACCACATTCTCTTACCCACCTAAAGAATCTTGGTCACCTTGCGCTCCTTGGGGAGGCCCCCATCATTTATCTTCTCTTTCGCTGTCCTCCGGTTAGCTCTCGTATTCATATCCTATAAACACAAGAGACGGATTAAGAAAAGGACACTTATTGACCAAACTCTAAGGCATGACATCAAGAATAATGAAAGATAGTGAAACTCCTATCATCCTATAGCCTCTCGCTCATAGATGTGTCGCAACTCACACTGATGAACAAGACTCTACTAGACGTGGCTTTCAAGACTTTGAACCTAAAAGTAATCTTTAAAACCTGGCTCTGATATGAAGTTTGTAACGACCCGAGAGCATCCCCTAGCCGTTACATGCATATTCAACCTCTCCGAGGTCTTATACAAGCCTTAGCATTCATTCATCACATAGATCGTAAAAAAAATCACTAAGAATTTAAAACTTTTATTCAATAAAACCATAAGACTTCAAGAGTCATCAAAATATGAAAACAACAATATGCAAGCGGAACTACTAAGTCTCTTTAGCCAATCTTAGACAAGAACTTAAAACGTACTAAGGGACACGGTCCTTTAAAAATGAAATGAAACTTAAGTGTCTATTACAATGACTAAGAAATTTCTAAAAGAAGTCCTAGAATCTTGAGGACATACCAAAGACTTGGAAGACTAAAGCAATCCAAGCAACTCCAAAGCACAATCTCCTCCTAGTTACCACAACCTACACTTGTAGTAAAATAGAAGAAAGGTGTTAGTACAACACACGTACTAAGTACGAGGATATGCATAGCATGCTAAAAAGGATATTTGTTTGGAAGTTATGCTTTCATGTCATTTTGATAAAATCTCATGAACATCAACATAATAGGCACCTTACAAGTCAGAACCAACAATACAAAGTCATATGCTTCACAATACATCATAAACATACATAACCCATATACCTTTACCTTTTTGCCTTGGAGATGCACCTTAATTAACTCTTAAGCAATACCTTTGTGCAATGTATGGGCAATGTCGCATACCATCAACCACACTAAGGCACCACCTTAAGGTCACACACAGTGCACTTACCAAGCATACATCAACCTTCACCAATTAATCACATAAGACATATAAGCACATAATCCAACAAGTCACTTTATAAAACTATAACAATCATCAAATGTCATCCCAAGAATCACCTAAGTAAGATACAATGAGGCAGCCCATACTACCTCTCCATACCACACCCAAGTGATCCTTAAGGCTACACAAGACAAGCTCCATTCACATCTCAACATAAATCGTTCATTCAAATTAATGCATTTAGGCAACTTCATTCATTAATGACATAAGATCATCACATACATTCAATTCAACATAAGCACTTATATTCAATTCCTTATGACTCACTTTTACATCAGCATGCTCAAACACCAACTCTTTCATTAATTAGCCCAATAAGACTCATTCATTCATTATCATTACTAAGACACACCAACATCTCCCTTAAATGTCTAATTTTGCAATGTCTAGATGATGTCCCATTCCACCATCTATCCTAAGTATTACACCCTTAAGAGACCCTAGTTTATTCATTCATTAATGTGGGGGAAGAGCCTTAGCCGACATAGACAATGGAGCTTGACATGGAATCCCAGTAGTAACCCTTATCGGATAAGGGATCCCTACTTGCCTAAGGTAGGGTCATTCTTTTAGCCCTTACGTGGTAGAGACCACTAGCTAGTCGTATGCGGGCACATAGTTAAGGGATAGAAGGATTGCTTCTAAGTACACACATCTCAACTAACGAAGGGGACCCATCTTAAAGGTTGATACTAAATACTCACATCTCAACTAATGAAGGAGTATCCACCCATATTTATATCCTCTCAGTGCTAGACATTACTCCCCCACGGAGTTGGACATTCATTTCATTTATTCATTTAGGGATAAACATTGCTACTAAGTACCCTCATCTCAACTCACAGAGGAGTACCCATCCTAGTGTAACATTCATTTAGGAAGCTCTTGGATTCAAAGATGAGTAAACCTTTCATCTAGGAACCCTATTCATTTAAAGGAGTACTTTATGAGACTATCCTTACAATAGACCCAGCTTTCATTCATTAGCATTAACTTCCATTCTTTTCATTCATTCTCACACTCTTTCATTCATTCTTCACTAGGTGTGAGAGTAGGTAAACATAGTCTATCCTAACCTCACCTTCATTGTAAGTCACTCAAAGAAGACAACAACCAAGCATAACACATAAAGTCTCTACACAAGGTCACTTTTCAGGCTCTTAGACCATACACAATTCACATCATATCACATTAACTTCACATAATCAACATTACTCAAAACAACAATTATCCAACTTTGCCTACAAGGCCATGATCACAACATGCTTATAAAGTAAACACCTCGCCACTTTCAATGGAATCAACCACACAATTTTAACATCTACAACATATTTATATATAAAATACAAGAATCAATAATGTATTCACAACTTCATCATCATCATAAACCTTAGGTCACAATTGCCCATTCAAGGCCAACATCCAATATAACACAACTGCCCATCAATTCCTCGTAATTCAATATAGAACAATAAATAAATCAATAGCCCATAACAATCTACACATTAATATCACATTATTAGCTCATAATCAATAGACCCACTTTAGACCCAAAATTTAGGATTTCAAGATATGCAAGGGTTCATGGAGTTTTTGATCTTAAAACCATCAATATTAACAGAAATCATCATTTGAAATACTTTCATGCAAGAACCCAAGCTTAGAATTGAAATTGGGGTTTTTGGTCTTTTTGAAAAACATTGAAATCACTTTGATTTGGCTCTTTGATTGAAAGGAGAATCAAAGGTAAAATCCCCATACCTTTGTGATTAATTTCCTTAGGACTTTGAAGGAGAAATCAGTAGGAACCCATCCCCTAGCTTGAAGCTTCATCAATGTCTTCCATGGAGTTCTACAGAGAGAATTTATTTAAGAAGGAAGGTTTAACTTGAATAATAAGGTATAATTCTAGGTTAAATAGTTTTAACTAAGTTAAAATACCCAAAAAATAGGTAAAATAGTCGTCTAGGGTCTACTTAGAACGTGGGGTGAATTTACCAATTCACCTCTCACTTGGCCGAAACATGGCACTGAAACAGGGCATCAAACGATGGCCACCATTGACGGACCGTCCTGGTAGGTCGTCGTTTGGGACAGAGGCTCAACCTTTGGGGCTAAGCTCCCACAACTAACAGTGGAACTACGCCCCCTTTTGATAGAGCGACAATGGCCTGACGAGTCGTCACCTTGGGTGTCAAACAAGATAGCCAAGCACACTGCCTAGGCTGCCTTTTATGCCAACGTTTGGGTCCTCTCCAAGGAACCTTAGGGTGGTACTTGGGGAGTCGTACCCAGATGTTGGGACCCTAAACATGCCTAGTAGGATAGTAGGGTCACCACCACTGATTTTAGACTTCATACGACGAGTAAAAACATGCAAGACACACTAGAACACACTAGTACGCAAACGACTAGTTTTTGAACGTCTTGAACGTCTCTTTGACGTTTGACTTCCAACTCAACCAAACTGACTTAGAAACTCATTTTCAAACATTTATACAAGTTTATCAACTACTAACACGCATGTGAAGCTCTAATTATCCTATTTCATTTTGAGGGGTGTTACACTTAGTCTCCATGTGTGTGTGTTGAGCATGTTTTAGCTAGGAGATGTTAGTTCCTCCTTGAAAATTAGTAGATATGAAAATTTCATGCATTTTGGGTTGGTAAATGTAGGTCCTACTCCCTTGTGTTGTAATGAATGTGTTTAGCTTGGAATTGAAGTTTTCTTCCTTGGTTGTGTGCATTTAAATGTAGTGCATGCATGATAGGCTGTTAGCTTATTGTTGTGACTTTAATAAGTGTTTATAATTGTCATTCGAGGACGAATGATCCCAAGGGGGAGATATTGTAACTCCCCGGAAACTAATAAGTTGAACTAGTAAATTCTAGAGCCTTTCATAAGAGATTTGGAGTGTGGTATGAGGATTAAAATCACAAGAACTGATTCTCGAACATAGAATGAGGTGTTTAGGGGTTATACGTCCGGGTACAAATCTCCAAGGACCAACCAAAGGGGTCCTTGAGGAGGACCCCAAAATAGTCCCTAAATCTGCATTTTTTGGTGAGCTATGCTTGGGCACCTACGGGGCGTAGGTCCAATCACGCCCCGTAGCTCTAGGTTGTGGGCCAAGTCCTGAAGCTGGCCTGCCTTCTTACCCTAGTGGCCACCTACGAAGCAACTAGTACGGCCCGTCAACCGACCTAAGGTCCGTGGGTGGGGGTCCATTGGTCAACACAGTTTTTAAAGTTTTAGTTTTAGTTAGGGGCTTAAGGAATTAATTAAGTAATTAGTTAGGGAGTTAGGGAGGTCAGTTAATGAGTTATTAAACCACGTATAAATACCTTATAAGACCCTAAACTAAGTCATTAACTCATTCATCTAAAGAACCCACTACCTCTCAAATATTTCTCTCTCTAGAAGCAAAGAAGAAGAAGAAGAAGAAGAGAAGGAGTCTAGGTCGAAATTCACCATTGAAGAAAGCTTTCTTTAGGGTTTTTATTTGAGGTATATTTATCTTATTCATCTATGGGTTCTTCTACCCATAGAGTCCCCTAAGTTTCCCTTAATTTGCGAAGAAGAACCCCAATCTAAGGTAGGGTTACTTCCAATGTGTGGGTTTTAGATGGGTATGATTCCAATTGGTTGGATAGTACTTAATTATGATTAATTTTGTGTTGATTCATGATATTATGAATATGTTATGTGAATTCCATGATTAACCCTAGAAATCAAAGTATGTGGGTTTATGTCTTGTGAAGTGATATTGATGATTCTTGATAGATTATCTAGAATTGTTATCTCGTGTAGAACTTAGTCAAGAACAAAATATGAAATCATGAATTGAACTAGATCTGTGAATTTATGATAGACCATGAATTGTAAAGATTGAATTTGGGACTTTATGATGATTTATGCTTAGAATTGCCTATGACTAAGAATTGTGACTAATATGTCTTGTGATATAGTCTAGTATGATGATTGTGGAGTAAAGCTTGATAATAAGGCTTGAAGTCATAATGTTGATCACTAGGGCTTATAGAGTAAGTCTACTATAATAAGATAGCTTACATAAATTGGTATGCATAATATATAGAGTTGTGGTGGAAGGCTTTTACCCACATGACCTACCTAGAATTATATCAATGCATGTATGTAGAACGTTAAAGGTCTTCTTACATAGAATGATTTTAGGTGGGCTTAATAACCCAAAATGAATCAAAGCATGTTAGACTAGAATATCTTGAAGTTGTGATAAATGATCCCTTTCTGTGTAGATTGACTTGGTAAGACAAGACCAAGATAGGATAGCTTAAGATTGAGGATTTAAACTCTCCTAAGGGTATCTTGTATTGGCATTGTAAGATGCATTTCATGGTAGCATGAGTTAGGAGTAGTCATGGTAGCCTAGGATTGAGGATTTATACTCTCCTATGGATAGCTTGAACTGGCATTGTAAAACGCTTTCATGGTAGCTTGATTTGGTTAGGCCAAGTCCATTTCATGGTAGCTTTAGGATTGAGGACATATGGTCTCCTACTGGTAGCTTGGGATTGAGGATCATACTCTCCTAAGGATAGCTCGCTTAGCATTTTGGTGTGCTTTTGAGGGTAGCTTGACTATGCATTGTAAGATGCATTTCAACGATAGCTTAGGATTGAGGATCCATACTCTCCTAAGGGTAGCTTTAGTTTGCATTATAAGATGCATTTCAAGGGTAGCTTGAATTAGAGTTAGTCATGTTAGCTTAGGATTGAGAACTCATACTCTCCTAAGGATAGATTATGATTGAGAATCATACTCTCCCAAGGATAATTTGCATTAGTATCATAGTATTGGTTTAGGACTATTTCATGGTAGCTAGGATAGGACACATGTTCCTTATTTAGGGGTTTTTGGGTTTTATAGGGTTTTTAAGGGTTAAGTGTTTCTTAGAGTTTTTTAGGGTTTAGGGTTTAGGGCATTGGGTTTTTTAGGTTAAGGTTTTTTAGTGGTTTATAGGTTTAGGGTTGAGGGCTTAGGTTTTTTTTTTTTTGTATTTTTTAGGGTTTAGTATATCTGATTTAGGTCTTTATAAGGTTAAGAGCTTAGAGTTTTTTAGGTTTAGTGGTTTTTGGGTTTTTTATTGTTTTAAAGGGTTAAGTGTTTCTTAAGCTTTTTTAGGGTTTAAGATTTAGTGCTTAAGGTTTTTTCTGTGTGTTTTTAGCTAGGATTTATAGATTTTTTGGATCTAGGGTCTAGAGCTTAGGGTTTTCTAGAGGTTTTAAATGTTTTTTTTGGATATAGGGTTTCTTAAGGTTTAGAGTTTCTTAAGGTTTTAGGTTTAGGATTTAGTGTTTTATGTTAGGATTTAGGGCTTAGGGATTTTTCTAGGATTAGAGATTTAGGTTAAGGGATTTATATAGGTTTAGAGATTTAGGTTAAGGGATTTATCTAGGTTTAGAGATTTAGGTTAAGGGATTTATCTAGGTTTTTAAGGTCTTTTAAGTTATGGTTTTTCAGGGTTTTATATGTTTAGGGTTTAGGGCTTAGGGATTATTGTGTTTTTTAGGATTTAGCATATACAATTTTTGGCATTCAAGGGTTTAGAGCTTATAAATTTTTAGGTTTTGGGGTTTTTGGGTGTTTTAGGGTTACGTGTTTCTTAGGATTTTTTAGGATTTAGGGTTTAGGGCTTAGGGTTTTTTGTGTTTTTTAGGTGAAGGGTTATAGATTTTTTTAATTTAGGGTTTAGAGCTTAGGGTTTTGTAGGGGTTTTAAATGGCTTTTGTGGTTTATTTAAGAGTTTATAGGATTTAGCGTTTCTTAAGGTTTAGGGTTTAATGTTTGTTAGGGTTTTAGGTTTAAGATTTAGGGTTTTAGGTTAGGGTTTAGGGTTTAGGGCTTAGGTTTTTTTTTAGTTTTAGGGTTTTATCTAGGGTTTTAGGGTTTAGGGCTTGGGATTGTTTAGGTTAAGATTTTTTAGGGTTTTAAGTTTAGAGGTTAGGTTTTTTAGTGTTTTTTAAGGGTTTAGCACATACGATTTAGGGCTTGATAGTGATTAGAGCTTAGTTTTTTTTACGTTTAGGGGTTTTCAAGTTCTTTTAGGGTTTTTAATGGTTAAGTGCTTCTTACGGTTTTTAGGGTTTAGGGTTTAGGGCTTAGGGTCTATTATGTTTTTAGATAGGGTTTAGAGTTTAGGGCTTTATAGGGGTTTTAGATGATTTGTAGAGTTTATTTTAGTGTTTATAGGATTTAAGGTTTAGGGTTTATGGTTTAGGATTTCTTAGGGTTTAGGATTATGATTTAGCATTTTAGGTTAGGGTTTAGGGCTTCGGGTTTTTTAGGCTTAGGTTTTTTTTAGGTTTTAGCATATATGATTTAGGGCTTTATAGGGTTTAGATCTTAGAGTTTTTTATGTTTAGGGGTTTTTGTATTTTTTAGGATTTTTAAGGGTTAAGTGTTTCTTAGAGTTTTTTATGGTTTTGGGTTAAGAGATTATCATTTTTTTGTGTTTTTAACGTTTCAAGTTACATTTTTTTTAGGATTTAGGGCTTAGATCTTACGGTTTTGTAGGGTTTTTTAATGGAATTAGGGTTTATAGGATTTAGGGTTTCGTATGGATTTAGGTTTAGGAATTAGGGTTTTAGGTTAGGGTTTAGTGCGTAGTGTTTTTTAGGTTTAGTGTTTTAAGTTAAGGATTTTCTCTAGGATTTGGGGTTTCTTATTAGTGTTTCTTCGGGTTTTAGGTTAATTATTTAGGGCTTATGGTTTTGTTAGGTTTAGTGTTTTAGGTTAAGGGTGGTATATAGGTTTTTAGGATTTAGGGCTTTGGGTTTGTTAAGTTTAGACTTTAGAATATACGATTTAGGGCTTTATAGAGTTTAGAGCTTAGAGTTTTTTTTTGGTTTAGGGGTTTTTTGGTTTTTAAGGGTTAAGTGTTTCTTTGGGTTTTTAGGGTTTAGGGTTTAGGGCTTAGGGTTTTTTGTGTTTTTTAGGTTTACGGTTTACGAATATGTAGGATTTTGGGTCTAGAGCTTAGGGTTTTGTAGGGGTTTCAAATTGTTTTAGGGTTTATTTTAAGGTATATTGGATTTGGGGTTTCTTATGGTTTAGGGTTTAGGGTTTCTTAGGGTTTTAGATTAATGATTTAGGGTTTTATGTTAGGGTTTTTTAAGGTTTAGGGTTTTAAGTAAAGGGTTTTATATAGTTTTTTAGGGTTTAGGGCTTCGCGTTTTATAGGTTTAGGCTTTTATAGATTTAGGGTTATATTGTGTTTTTTAGGCTTAAGCATATACGATTTAGGGCTTTACAGGGTTTAGAGCTTAGAGTTTTTTTTTTGGTTTAGGGGTTTTTGGGTTTTTAAGGGTTAAGTGTTTCTTAGGGTTTAGGTTTAGAAATTTTTAGGATTTGAGGTTTCGAGCTTAGCGTTTCGTAGGGGTTTTTAATTGTTTTTAGTTTTTTTAGGGACTATAGGATTTAGGGTTTCTAAAGGTTTAGGGTTTAGGGTTTCTTAGGGTTTTAAATTTAGAATTTACGGTTTTAGGTTAGGGTTTAGGGCTTAGGATTTTTTTAGAATTTAGGGATTTAGGTTAAAGGTTTTATCTAGGTTTTTAGGGTTTTTTAAGTTAAGGTTTTCAGGGTTTTATAGGTTTAGGATTTAGGGCTTAGGTTTTTTTTTTGGGTTTTTTAGGTTTAGGGGTTGTTGTGTTCTTTTTAGGGTTTTTAATGGTTAAGCGTTTCTTAGTTATCGCTTAGGGTTTACGATTTATCGCTTAGGGTTTTTTTTAGTTTTTATTTTAGAGTTACACATTTTTAGGATTTAGGGTTTAGAGATTAGGGTTTTTAGGGGTTTGAAATGTGTTAAGGTTTATTTTAAGGTTTATAGGATTTAGGGTTTATTAAGGTTTAAGGTTTAGGGTTTCTTAGGCTTTTAGGTTTAGAATTTATGTGTTTTTAGGTTTGGGTTTTAGGTTAAGGGTTTTATCAAGGGTTTTAGGTTTAGGACTTTGGGTTTTTTGTGTTAAAGTTTTTTTATGATTTAGGGCTTAGTTTTTTTTTTTTTTGTTTTTTAGGGTTTAGCATGTACGATTCAGGGCTTTATAAAGTTTAGAGCTTAGAGGTTTTTATGGTTAGGAGGTTTTTAGGTTTTATGGCTTTTAAGGGTTAAGTATTTCTTAGGGATTTTTAGGATTTAGGGTTTAGGGCTTAAGGTTTTTTTTTAATGTCTCAAAAAGTCTGTTGAGGTTTTCTCCCAAGGGGGATTTGTGGTGCTTAGGTGCCAAGGAAGATTGTGTGTTTCGGATGTTGATGGTTTGAGGGAGAAATTATAGATGAGGCTCACGGTTTGCGATATTCTATTCATACGGGAGCCACCAAGATGTACTGTGACCTACGGGAAGTCTACTGGTGGAATGGTATAAAGAAGGATATAGCAAGTTTTGTATCCAAATGTCCAAATTTTCAACAAGTTAAGGTTGAACCTCTCAAGCCGGGAGGATTGCACCAAGATATAAAAATTCCCTCTTGGAAGTGGGAAGAGGTGAATATGAATTTTGTTGTGGGTTTTCCTTGTACTCGAAGGCAACATGATTCTATTTGGGTCATTGTTGATAGGATGACTAAATTAGCCCACTTCATTCCTGTTAAGACTACTTTTTTGGTGGAAGACTATGCTAAGTTATATATCAAAGAAGTAGTGAAGTTGCATGGAGTTCCTTTGTCCATCATTTCGGACCGGGGTGCTCAATTCACTTCACATTTTTGGAAGGCATTCCAACAAGGGCTTGGTACTAATGTTAAACTTAGTACCGTTTTTCACCCTCAAACAGATGGTCAAGCCGAATGCACCATTTAAACCTTAGAGGACATGTTGAGGGCGTGTGTGATTGATTTCAATGGTAATTGGGACGATCGTCTTCCCTTGATAGAATTTGCCTACAATAATAGCTACCACTCAAGCATTGCCATTGCTCCGTTTGAAGCATTATATGGTAAGAGTTGTAGATCACCGGTGGGTTTGTTTGAAGTAGGTGAGTTTGCTCTAATTGGTCTCGAACTAGTTTATGATGCCATTGAAAAGGTTCAACTCATTACAGAGAGGTTGAAGACGGCCCAAAGTCAGCAAAAATCCTATGCCGACAATAGAAGGAGGGATCTAGAATTTGAAGTTGGTGATTGGGTATATTTGAAGATCTCACCCATGAAGGGTGTGATGAGGTTTGGCAAGAAGGGGAAACTTGGTCCCCAGTTTGTGGGTCCTTATCAAGTTTTGAAGCGTATTGGGAACGTTGACTATGAATTATACTTGCCAAATGAGTTGGCCCCAGTTCACCCAGTATTTCATGTTTCCATGCTCAAAAAGTGTATTTGTGATCTGGTGTCCATCCTTCCTTTAGAGGGTTTAGGAATTGATGAATACCTTTCTTATGAAGAAGTCCCGGTCGAGATTTTGGACCGGCAAGTGAAAAGGTTGAGAAATAAGGAAGTAGTTTCCATTAAGGTTCAATGGAGGAATCAGTTAGTTGAGGGTGCTACATGGGAGGTCGAGGCTGATATGAAGTCCCATTATCCTCATCTTTTTCCTTCTACCCTTAGTCAAACTTGATGTAATTAGTTTCTTGAGTTTGGTGTTTTGGAAATAATTTGTGCTATGAGTTTTCTTTATGATTTCCTTATGTTGTGCATGTTCTTGTGAGAATTCATGTTTAGTATATATTGAGTTTTCATGATTCATATATTCCTCATGTTGCTCTGCACTTTAGTATGATAATTGTATATTTGACTGCATGAGGTGAAATAATGAATATGTTTTGCTATACTTGTGGTGATATGGCTTATTGTCTATATAATGTTGTGTGGAGCTCATTCTAAGTTGGAGAAGGTAGTTCCTCCTATAATCATGTGAAATGATGAGTTTGGTGCATAATGAGTTGTGGATTAAGTTCCTCTTTTCGTGTGATTGCATTGCTTATGTCTTGAGATGGAGCTGATGTTTCCTCCTTTTTGTTGTGTATTGTTTTGATGTTGGGCTGCTAGTCTTGAGTCTTTACTTTCGTAAGGTGTCTAGAGCCTTAAGGGGGAGATAATGTAACACTCTGGAAAATAGTAAGTTAAACTAGAGCCTAAACGTAAGGACGAACATCTTGAATATGAGTTATAGGGGTCAAGGCCATGAGGCAAGTGCCATGGCCCTGGGGCCAAGCCAAAAACAAAAGGCCAAGGCTGACCCTAGCCATTAGCTAATGCCTCAACTTTCACGAGAAGGACCACGAGTCATGGTCCTCACCACTACTCATGATGGTTGGCGTGGTCTTGCCTTGGTAATGAAAGTTTGGCCACCAAATTTCCTAGCTACTGCCTCAACTTCCACGGCCATTACCACGGTTTGTGGTCATGACCACGACCATGGGAGGTGCTTGTGGATTTGCCTTGGGCAAATGAGCAAGGCCCAAGGTAGAGAGGCAAATGCTTCAATGACAACGGGAGGGACCACTGCTCATGGTCTTAACCACGACTCGTGGAACCCCTTGTGGTGATGCCTTGGGCGTGTAGGACTTGTGCCACCTTGGAGGGGCTACTGCCTCAAGCCTCCACGGGCATGACCACATGCCGTGGTCTACTTCACGATCCGTGAAGGGGCCCGTGGAGATGAGTTGGACTCATGAGCCAAAGGCCACCAAACATTAGCCATTGTCCCAATCTTTATGAGAAGGACCACGAGTCGTGGTCCTCACCACGGCTCATAAAGGTGGGCGTGGTACCTAGACGGAAGCATTAAGTAAGGGTCATTTAAGTCTTTTACTTTTTAAGTCCATTTAATGTGGGGGTGTTTTGGGTATTTTAGGGGTGAATTATATATTGGTTTTAAGTCAAAATTCACAAGACCTACTCATTAATTCATAACACCCAAATATTTCTCCAAATTCCTCTTCTCTCCAATATTTCTCTCTCTATATTTCCTCCATTGAAGAACACCAATAACTTGAAGGTTAGGTGTCACGCCTTAAATAACTTTAAGACGGACAAACACCCGATGCCCTAAAGACCCGACAGAACGAACATGTAACCTATGCTTACTATGCATATAAATATGAAAATATTGTGACAAGTTCACATAGGATGCACGGATACAAACCAACATAAGTAGACCCAAAACTTATATACAGGACTTGGCCGTTGAGGCCACAACTTGTTAAGACGTAACTGAACCATATACATAAGTCTACAAATCCTCTAAAAGATAGAAAACCTTAGAGTAGGTCAAGATAGAGCCCGCCTTACCATTAACTATGATACAATACCAAAATGAATCTACCAAGGACTCAGTAACACTCCAAATTAATCTGTAGCTCACCAAAAGTAGCTGAGTGTCGTGTGCTCCTACTGAGGAGGTCTACTAGCTGAAGAACCTGTGCCTGCAGCATGAAATGTAGCGTCCCCCACGAGGGACGTCAGTACGAGAAAATGTACTGAATATGTAAGGCAATAACATATATAAAATAAGAGTTCAATTGAAACCAGGTATCAATATATGTGTGCATAAATAATAACAAAAGACCACCTTTGTTAACTCTTGTGGGATCATGTATGTTAGATTCTTTTCTTTACCTTTCTGTGTATTATGATCTTTATAAGGCATGTGATACGAATGAACAACTGATCAGTGGTAGAAGAGGATGACCCATGCTAGGCATTTTAACCCCTGGGATGCGGTCCTCATAATTACACAAATTGGGATTGGCCCATGCTACAGTTTCGCCCCTGAGCTGCCACCCTTCTATACCAATTGGGATCGGGCCATTACAAAGATTCTTTAATCTTTGAGATTGTTGTTTTGGTGGTCATAATCATTTTTTATATTTGGAACTACGGACCAGTAGTAGAAGATACGAAAATAATACTTCAAGGCAGTAACAATGAAACAAGGAGCTATATAACATCAATGCATTACTTGTGAGCTTAAATGACACAATTCACTTCAATTGACTAAGAGGAGGATTCACCAAACTTGCTTTTGCAGATAACATTTCTATACCAGCACAGAGGAGGATAAATACACATGTATAGATAGTGAACATATAATGAAGTAATTCTATACACTAAGGAGAGGGGGAAATATTTTTAGCTATTTGGAGATCATACGCTGCCACCATGTTTCCATTACTAGGAATAGAAGTTAGGAAATTCACTTATTGATATTAATTGCAAGTATCAGATTTCATGCCAAAGAATATTGAATCGAATAGCCTTACAAACCTTATCCTCTGACCAATACAACTATCATGATTCAGCCTCCCCTTTTAGGTTTTAATCTACAATATAAGTCACGATAAACTAAAAGTAGCAGCTATCACACCGTGTGTAATGCCCCTCAAAATGAAATAGGATAATTAGAGATTCACATGCATGTTAGTAGTTGATAAACTTGTATAAATGTTTGAAAATGAGTTCATAAGTCAGCTTAGTTAAGTTTGAAGTCAAACGTTAAAGAGAAGTTCAAGACGTTCGAAAACTAGTTGTTTGCGTGATAGTGTGTTCTAGTGTGTCTTGCATACTTTTATGTGTTGTTTGGAGTCTAAAATCAATGGAGGTGACCCTAGTGTCTTAATAAATGTTTTTAGGGTCAAAACGTTTGGGTACGACTCCCCGGGACCACCCTAAGGGTCCCTGAGGAGGACCCCAACCCTTGGCCGAGCAAGCTGCCAAGGCAGCTTGAAAATGCTCATGGAGGGAGCATGTCCGCGTCGCGGACTAGCTCCACCAAGGGCCAAATGTTTGGTCCACATTGCGGATGTATCGTAGACTCTTTGATCTCGGAATTTAATTTCTAGAAACTTATGGGAACACCTCCGCGTCGCGAACTTGTTTCCCGATGAAATCTGCGAAAATAAAACTCAAGTTTGACTTGTTTAAAAGGTCCAACTAGGTGATGGGTAGTTTGGGTACTTTGGGGAATTATTATACACGGTTATTCTACCTATTCTATGGTATTTTAATAGGTTAAACCCCAAAACCTAGACCTCATTATTTCTACATTGAACCTTCTCTCTCAAATAAATTTTCTCTACAACTCCATGGAAGCCATTGATGAAGCTTCAAGCTAGGGGATGGGTTCCTACTGATTTCTCCTCAAATTCGTAAGTAAATTAATCACAAAGGTATGGGGATATTATCTTTGATTCTCCTTTCAATCAAAGAGCCAAATCAAAGGGATTTCAATGTTTTTCAAAAACACTTAAAACCCCAATTTCAATTCAAAGCTTGAGTTCTTGCATGAAAGTATTTCAAATGATGATTTATGTTAATATTGATTGTTTTAAGATCAAAAACTCCATGAACCCTTGCATATCTTGAAACCGTAATTTTTGGGTCTAAAGTGAGTCTATTGATTATGAGCTAATAATGTGATATTAATGTGTAGATTGTTATGGGCTATTGATTTATGTATTGTTCTATATTGAATTATGAGGAATTGATGGTAAATTGTGTTACATTGGATGTTGGCCTTGAATGGGCAATTGTGACCTAAGGTCTATGATGAAGATGAAGTTATGAATAGATTATTGATTCTAGTATTTTATATATTTAAATGTTCTAGATGTTTGAATTGTGTGGTTGATCCCTTTGAAAGTGGGGAGGTGTTTACTTTATGAGCATGTTGTGATCATGGCCTTGTAGGCAAAGTTGGATGGTTGTTGTTTTGAGTAATGTTGATTATGTGAAGGTAATGTGATATGGTGTAAATTTGTGTATGGTCTAAGAGCATGAAATGTGACATTGGGTAGAGACTTTATATGTTATGCTTGGTTGTTGTCTTCTTTGAATGACTTATAATGAAGGTGAGGTTAGGATAGAGTATGTTCACCTACTCTCACACCTAGTGAAGAATGAATGAAAGAATGGAAGTTAATGCTAATGAATGGGGTTCCTAGATGAAAGGTTTTTTCATCTTTGAATCCAAGATCTTCCTTAATGAATGAATGAGGGTTAGGATGGGTATTCCTTCATTAGTTTAGATGAGAATACTTAGTATCAATCCTTATCCCTAAATGAATGAATGTTGGGTCTATTGTAAGGATAGTCTCATAATGTACTCCTTTAAATGAATGGGGTTCCTAGATGAAAGGTTTTCCCATCTTTGAATCTAAGAGCTTTCTTAATGAATGAATGAGGGTTAGGATGGGTATTCCTTCGTGATTTGAGATTAGAATACTTAGTAGAAATCCTTAACCCTAAATGAATGAATATTGGGCTAGGATGGGTATTCCTTCGTGAGTTGAGATGAGAGTACTTAGTAGCAATCCTTATCCCTAAATGAATGAATGAAATGAATGTCCGAATTCTATGGGGGAGTAATGTCTAGCACCGAGAGGATATGAAGACGGGTGGATGCTCCTTCGTTAGTTGAGATGTGAGTATTTAGTAGCAACCCTTAAGATGGGTGACCCATCGTTAGTTGAGATGTGGGTACCTAGAAGCAATCCTTCTATCCCTTAACTCTGTGCCCACATAGGACTAGCTAGTGGTCTCTACCACGTAAAGGCTAAAAGAATGACCCTACCTTAGGCAAGTGGGGATCCCTCATCCGGTAAGGGTACTACCTGGATTCCATGTCAAGCTCCATGGTCTATGTCGGTTAAGGCTTTTCCCCCACATTAATGAATGAATGAACTAGGGTCTCTTAAAGGTGTACTACTTAGGATAGGTGGTGGAATGGGACATCATCTAGACATTGCACAAGTAGACATTTAAAGGAGATCTTAGTGTGTCTTAGTAATGATAATGAATTAATGAGTCTTATTGGGCTAATTAATGAAAGTGTTGGTGTTTGAGCATGCTAGTGTGAAAGTGAGTCATAATGAATTGAATGTAAGTGCTTATGTTGTATTGAATGTATGTGATGATCTTTTGTCATTAATGAATGAAGTTGTCTAAATGCATTAAGTTGAATGAACGATTTATGCTGAGATGTGAATGGAGCTTGTCATGTGTAGCCTTAAGGATCACTTGGGTGTGGTATGGAGAGGTAGTATCGGCTGCTCACCATGTCTTACTTAGGTGAGTCTTGGGATGACATTTGATGAGTGTTCTAGCTTTATGAAGTGACTTGTTGGCTTATGTGCTTACACGTCTTATGTCATTAATTGGTGAAGGTTGAGGTATGCATGGTAAGTGCACTTTGTGCGACCATAAGGTGGTACCTTAGTGTGGGTGATGGTATGGGACGTTGCCCATACATTGCACAAATGTATTTCTTAAGGGTCACTTAAGGTGGAGGACCAAGGCAATAAGGTAAAGGTAAATGGGTTATGTATGTTTATGAAGTATTGTGAAGCATATGACTTTGTATCGTTGGTTCTGACTTGTAAGGTGCCTATTATGTTGATGTTCATGAGATTTTATCAAAATGGCATGAAAGCATAACTTCCACACAAATGTCCTTTTTAGAATGTTTTGCATATCCTCATACTTAGTACGTGTGTTGTACTAACCCCTTTCTTCTATTTTACTACAAGTGTAGGTTGTGGTAACTAGGAGGAGATTGTG